>PXIH01S0010302.1:8326-20621 GCA_003024985.2 Euperipatoides rowelli | reverse complement strand
GTTTCCAAAAGCAAGCATCTGGATATAAAAGCACCAAAGTTTCCAAAAGCAAGCATCCAGATATAAAAGCACCAAAGTTTCCAAAAGCAAGCATCCGGATATAAAAGTAGCGAAGTTCCTGAAAGCAAGTATCTGGATATAATAATGATAGAATTACAACAGAAAAGAAAAATTATTTCCAATCTTAATTCCTGTATCCTGATGCATGTCTTATAAAAATATAAAATAAAACAAATTAATCAATAACCTACTCTGTTCCTTTTATTTATTTTGTATTTATAGATGGGTAAGTAACATTGAGATAGACATCTGTGTTAGATGTGTCTCCGTCAAATTGATATTTGAATTGAAAGTTTTAATTACCATACTATGGGAAGTCTTGATTTTACTGTGAAATTTAAAAGCACTTTGTGTTGTGTGAGTTTGCAGCTACTGTTTAGTTTTATAATAGATATTGCTCAATTATTTTCTAATAGTATGTGTGAAGTATGTAGGTGATTGCATTAAGCTTTCTGTTTGTTTTTAATTTGCAGGCTTTGTGTTCTCTTTGTCTTGTTAAGTGGAAGTTGGTTTCCTCCAAGAAACTAAACGGCTGCCACTTTGATTACAGTTTTGAAAGACATTTTACTTTCTCTCAAGTTTCATTTGTGATGTTTCGGCTCCAAATAATTATGTAAAATTGAAGCAATCAAAAATTGATAAAATAATTTGCATGAGAACGAATTTTAAAACTAATTAGTTCAAATGTGTAAATTTAAAGCTTCTTTTTTCTCTCTCTCTCTCCTTTTTGAACTGAATTTAATTTTATGATTAATGGTTTCTAAAATTGAAATTTTAATAATCAATATTTCGTCTTTTCTTTATTGGTCACAGGCCATGGCTCCATGAGAAAATAAATGTAGGCCAAGTTTGCTTAAGATTAAAATAATGTCAGTTTTATTAAAACTGTGTTATATTTAAAAAATGAGCTAATAATAAATTTATAGATTGTAATCTTTACAGTATTTAAAGGAGTTGATTGTTGAAGATAGGGGAAATCATTAGAATTAAAATTTAATGATACTAAGCCTTTAAAATATGATTTTGTTAAATTAGACACCACTTTGGGTAGGAGGGGTAGGAACAACAGCCATTCACCCTCATATTGAATAATCAATATGGCGCCTTTTCGGCTGCATCTGTTGTGTTACGACACTTTTGTTTTTCAATTTTCTATAATGTGTCGGCACTTTTATTATTTAAATTATTTTTTATTATGGTGCTGTAACTATGTGAAGCATTGATTTTGGCAGTCATTAGCGGAATTCTTCGGACAATTTTAACAATTTTTAACATCATTTGTTTTATAGTGGATTACCTGTGTGGAAATGGTTCCGTTTTTCTGCTATTTGAGGCCTTGCTTCTGTGCGTTCATGGAATTATTGCATCCAAGTTTAGTTATTCCTTATTTGTTGTGTTCATTTATTATACTATTTATTACTATTGTATTATGTTCCTGGAGTTTTCTGTTTAAAGGTACTGTTTTGATGGCGGCGTTCTTCTGTCTTCATTTGGGACTACAGAATAACGTTATATTAACGTGATATTTTCTTGCATGTGCTTGGTGTTGCTGATCTTCGCTGTTGCCTGAACTTTGAGATTGATTTTTTATTTATTTTGGAATGGTGCTTATTGTTATCTATATTTGTTAAAATCTGGATTGTTTCTTGAACAATTTATTTCTTTTTAAATTGATTTATGGATTTTAAAAACTCCTGGAACTGTTTTGTTTTATTTTTTGTGTTCTTTTTATGATTCAAATCAAAACTTATCAAGCTACTTTTGTGATTGCTACCCCATATCCTCTGGGGCTAGGGGTGCAACGGTAATTTATTTTTGATAATTTGTGTAATACTTATTTGTATCATGTTTTTGTAATATAAGAATAAACCTATAATAATCTCCATCCAAAAAAAGCAAGCTTCCCTCCCCCTTCCATCTTAAAATGTTTGAAAGTATTATTAAAAATAATTTTTTTTTTTTTTTGAAATTTTGTTTCAACTTAAAGTATATAGGCCTACTGTGTTTGTAATTATTTGTCATTGTAATATTTTGCCTTCTCACTCCTACCTTCAATGTCAAAATCAAAACTTCAGCTCAATTATAAATCCTGTTTTTATTTTTCAGAATACATTTTGTTAACAAAGGGCATTTTCTAATATCTGTGATACAATCATAGATACAAAATGTGGAAGACTTTTAAATCCTAATGTTTATTTTTACACAATGATTTAAAATTTCTATTATGTTCTATTGAAAATGATCTAACGGTGAAATTTGAAGGGAAACAATAATAATAATTTGAAATAATATGGTAATGGTAGAATTTCATCTAGTCTTGATCATAATTATCTACCCTATAATGAATTTACTTATAAGTTATCCTTGCCTTGTTTTTTTTATATCATGAATTCCAAATGTTGACACCTTTGAGAGTGGCGCTGGTAAGCACCCATAGAGTCGTATGAAACCATTCTCACATTGTCAGTCTTTCCTTTCTCACCTTCATGTATCATGTTTTCCTTAATAATGTCACATTTCATACATATTGGTTCTGCCATTTGGCCAATATTTATTTTCATGGTATATGCGTGTTAACAATGTAAAGGCATGAAGCACAGACAGTTGTTATTGCCAACGCTTTGTGGTAAGCATTATCCGCTATTTCGGGTTTATTATCTTTGTTTTTTCTTGTCAAAATAAAAGATATATGGATTCAAATGTGAACGATTTATTTTTTCTTCATTTTATATATTTTATGATAACATCCAGACTTTGATATCCAACGGTTTGTTGTTAATAACATTTGTGTGGACGCTATTCTGAGGACCATCATAACCCATATAAATTCATCAATATTTTTTTGTTCCTGGTATGAGGTGTAAAATGTAAATGTCAAAACAAATAATACCTTCTGAGATATGTTGTCTCATATTACTAGCTTGAATCCATTCTTACTAGAAACATTTTATAAATCTATACTACCCTCTACTACTGCCTTATTTATAGTGAATTATTGAAACTCTGAAGTGAAGTGTATACAATTATTTAAAACTATTTGAAATGGACAACCATAATTACACAAGTACTCAACTAATACATCTATAGTATTTAGTTTCAAAGTTGAATTGAGAATCAAACTTCGGGTCACATTGTGAAAATATACACAAACTTAAAAGTTTGTGAAAGTTTCCTCAAAATTCAGATATAAATATTCCTGCAAATTTTTTGTGCAGTTATATCTGTTTTGCGTTTTTTTAGAATTTAATTCTGGCCAACATAAGTTCTATTTATTTTACTTTTAATAATTATTCAAAGCCCCCAAGAAAAGGTATGTAGTGGTAAACATTTTAGAAGAGCTATGTAGTGCTGGTAAATATTTTAGAAGAGGCAAATATATTAGAAGTGGTCTGTAGTACTGGTAAAGATTTGAGAAGAGGTACATAGTACTGGAAAAGATTTTAGTAGAGACACATAGTACTGGTAAAGATTTTAAAAGAAACACATAGTACTTGTAAAGATTTTAGAAGAGACACATAGTACTGGTAAATATTTTAGAAGAGGTAAAGATTTTAGAAGAGTTATGTAGTACTGGTTAAGATTTTAGAAGTATACAGTACTGTAAAAGATTTTAGAAAAGGTGCACAGTATGGAAAAGATAATAGGGGTAAGTAGTACTGGTAAACATTTATATGAGGTATGTAGTAATGGTTAAAATTTTAGAAGAGGTACATAGTATGGTAAAGATTTTAGAAGAGTTATGTAGTACTGGTAATGATTTTAGAAGAAATATGTAATATTGGTAAAGATTTTAGAATAGGAGCACAGTATGAAAAGATTCTACAGAGGTCTGTAGTACGATAAAGATTTTAGAATAGGTGCACAGTATGAAATGATTCTACAGAGGTCTGTAGTACTAGTAAACATTTAGATGAGATGTCATACTGGTAAAGATTTTAGAAGAGTTATTTAGTACTGGTAAAGATTTTAGAAGAGTTATTTACTACTGGTAAATATTTTAAAAGAGTTATGTAGTACTGGTAAAGATTATAGAAGAGTTAAGTAGTACTGATAAAAATTTTAGAAGAGTTAAGTAGTACTGGTAAAGATTTTAGAAGAGTTCCGTAGTACTGGTAAAAATTATAAGAAGTATGTAGTACTGGTAAAGATTTAGGATAGGTGCACAGTATGGAAAATATTCTATAGAGGTCTGTAGTACTGGTAAACATTTAGACAAGGTCTGTACTATGTAGTACGACTGGTAAGAATTTTAGAAGAGATACATAGTATGGTGAAGATTTTATATGAGGTATGTAGTATTGGCAAAGATTTTAGAAAAAGTATGTAGTACCATTAAATATTTTAGAAGAAATATGTAATACTGGTAAAGATTTTAGAAGAATTATGCAGTACTGGTAGAGATTTTAGAAAAGATACATAGTAGGGTAAAGTTTTTAGAAGAGGTATTAGTAATGATAAAGATTTTAGAAAAGGTACTTAGTACCAGTATGAATTATAAAATTAAAAAAATAAAATCCAACAGAATATTTTGAAGAATTATTATTTTGAATAACATTATTATTACTGCATTTAAATTATTATCATAATGTATAATAAAGTATTAGTCTCCTTTAGTTAGATATAAATAATTTTCCTATATTAAGACTAAAAATTGGTAACTAAAGCCTATATGTTTATAATATATCTTTAACGTTTTACTTTTAGATACCAAAACAGCAAGATTTACTCAATTTTTTTTTTTGAAAAATTGGCTAAGAATAGTAGATATAACAATATCATTTGTGATACAATGAAAATAAAAGTAATATTCAGTTTAGACTTGGAATAGTAGAAATTTGCATTAGAAATGCACAAATTTAATCTAAAAAAATGATTTGGGGAAGCATTAATCCAGCCCCAAGTGAGATCCAGGGGTATAGCCATAGAGACATGGCTATACCCCTGGATCTCACTTGGTGCTGTATGTCCAGACCTCTGTCTAACTATTACCTATAAGACATTAGGTTACTTTCACCACTGGTAAGAACTACCAAATCGAGCCAAAAAAAATTAAAACTTTCAGATTTAAAAGAATTAATGTCATTCATGCATTGCTAACTTTCAAAATGATCAGTCAGTGAGATTTGATAAAGAATGGCTGTTTTATTTTCTTGGGGGGGGGGGGGGAGAAATTTGTTAGAACTTTTCAAGTATAACCTGCCATCTACTTTTAAACAGTAGGAAATGCTTATGGTTATGATAAAGTTCAAACAAATGTACATTGATTTTAATGAAATAAATTGAACAAATTATTTTCATATTCACCTGCAGAAATATATCATTAAATTCTTGAAACTTAATTTTCAAATTCCCTCAACAATGGGAACCTGCAGCAGTGTTGCCAGGTCCAGTAATTCAAGTGTCTGCTCACCAAGTCTCGACATTATTAAAAAAAAACTTTAAAAAAGGCAATGCATATAAGTAATATTTTATTCTGAAAGCATTTGTGATCTGTTGACAAAGCGGTAGCATTATCGGGGTTTGAATCCTGCAATGTATATTTCTTTCATACATAAATTGATCACTTTTTCTATAATTTAATATTCCAGGAAGACTCTTAAAAAAATTACCTTTGGACCCCAATAAGTCTAGGTCCACCACTGTGCAGTAAGTCAATCATAATTGGGAGGGGGGGGGGTAAGCTTTTTATATATTTATTTTATTTGTATCTTCTTTGATCAGATAAATAGTCACTGTACAATACTGTCATTCAAGCTAACTTAGTTGGGAAACATAAACTAAAGTACTATTATAAATATTTCTGTGTCGGAAGCGGGATGTCTCTTTTGGTTTCGAAGGGGATAACATGTTTTGTTTGTTAAAATGTAAAGTTTGTGCAAAAGTCAGTGCATAAAGAAGAGAGTCACTTCATTCTTTGGAAGGAAACATTAATTAGGTGTGAATGTGATAAATATATATTTCAGCTCAAATAAGAGATATAGTAGTAGTTTATTCTCATGCTATGACATAAATGAATCTGAAGATTAAGTATGAAATACATTACATAGAAGCAAAAGTTCATAACAGAATCCATCCTAATGGGAAATGGAGAGGACTCAACGGAAGGCATGAATGACAGGTTCAATTTCCATTGAATCTTGAGATACCATAAGGAAATCTATAATTAGAGGAAGGCAGGATTTAAGACAGTGATTTATTTCTAATTAAAAGTTCATGATTGAGCAATAGAAGTTCCAATCTTAAGAGCAGCAATTGATGGACCTCTTCATCCCAGGTCTCTAGTTCATGTTCCAAAAGAATTGATTATTCTAGTCTTTGTTCCAAAGAATTTTTCTCTTGATGCAAAACTTGATGCAGGTGACAAGGTTTAAATTTGTATTCTGTGTTTTCATGCATAGTTGAATGTCATAAGCTGTATATTGCATAGGGATTAATTAGTGGATTAATATAATTAATTCCATTTAAAGTCTTTCTTGTTCTAATTATTCTAATTAATTTTTAATATACTTATTTATTAATTGTTAATTGGCTCCTTTTTTATATTGTAATGATGAATATCGTCTTTTTTCACAGTATTTATATAATATTTAATAATATAGTGTCTCTTCTTTAGTGGCTCTACTAATAATTTATTATTATTTAATAAACTCTTTTATTTCTTCTTATATTCTCTCTGACTAATATAATAGCCTACATTCTAAATTTGTGAGTTGTCTTTTTTACAATGTGTGTTGATGATGAGTGAGCCATGTCTGCCTTTAGTGGTGGTTCCTAGTGGTGATTTGGTCACATAATCAACAATTAAACAACAATATGAGAATTTTTTTTTTTTTTACTACAAGATTTAAAATGGATCATTATTTTTTAAATTGTGTAAACTGATGGAGTATCTTCAAACCCGGGTTATCCTTGACAAAAAAAGATACTTATTAAGTATGTCTGTCTCAATTTTTGCCCTGATTAGTTCATTTTCATTTCACTCTTAGCTTTGAGTTTGATTTCTATCTGTGCCTTTAAATCTCATAACCTTATCCTTCATTTTGTTCCTAATTACTAATTGCCTTGTACTTAAGACTAATACCACTTTTCTAAGTTCATTCTTCACCTGTCATTAATTCATGTCACTTTTATCTCTCTGTTTTCATTAATTAATAATTTCAAACTTTACCAAGTTACTTATTTAAACGTCTAAATTAATAGAGGAGTAAAATTTCAATATTTTTTCCATTCTTTTGTTACTTATTTTAACCGTCTTTAATTGATTATTGAATTGGGAAGAGTTTAATACGTTTAACAAATTATGCTACCACTCATTACCTCTATTGAACAAACAGAGAATTAGAATATTTTGGCAATTAAAATTTACATTTAAAAAAGCTTACACAGAAAAGAGGCAACTAAAAAACAACAATCAGATTATTACTAGATGTCATTAAAGACATGAGGTGGGGAAGGGAGGGGGGGAGGTAAGATGCAATTTGCATTCATTCCTTTGAATGTTATCTTGCACTGAAATAGATTCAGCACAAATTAAGAAATCAATTTAATCTCATGTTATTGTTGTAGACTTTGCAAGACAGTATCTTCATTGATTTAGGATGTTGACCAATATGTTAGGTTTCAGAAATTGTAAGTCAATCAATGCTGCTAAGCGACACTAGTTGTAATTGCACAGGATCAGCTTGTAACTGCAATTAGTGGATTAAAAACAAATGAGTTTCAATTGAGTGAAGATTGCATTTTATATCTCTGAAGACAAGCCTGGGTTCAAACTAGGTCAGGTGCTTTTATTGCTCATTTTAAAATGGCCCTTTATGATGATGAAATGGTCATTAATTAGAAGAAGAAGAAAAAAGACTTTTGTATACATTCTAAAATGAAAGCTGAAACTTTCCTTGTCAATTTCTTAAGTAAAGAAATAATGGATATACAGTATAACTCTTTTCAGCATGTTTTAACCCTTTTGTACTGTGGTTACTGTTTATACAGAAATCTGCCAGAATTGTGTGTAAAAAAACAACTTAATAATCCTTAGATTAGCTATACTTTTACCTATATGTGCTTTTACAGGTCTATTACCAGACATCACTATATCCGTGTTCAAATAGGGACGGGAATAAGTAATATTATATTAGCCAAAGGAGATCAGGTCAGGATGGATGGCTTATTTAGATCTGCTACAAAGCACATCAGACCTATATACCACATTCACATTGTACAATAAGATATTCACTATTAAATACGATTTCTTCATCTGTTAGAAAGATGAGCTCTGACCTAATGTTTTAAAAAGCTTAAATACAGCCTAATTTTAATTGTACTAACTACTTTATTATGGCCCAACATTTGAATACCAGAGGTCATGGCAAAAAACATTTTCTTATAAATCACAAGAGTTGCATTAGAAGTGGATTTATATCACTTAGAGCGGTAAAGACTTGGAACAGTCTTCCTATCTGTGTTGTTAATCTTACTGTGATACTATTGTAGGCTTTAAACGCTGTCTCGGCCATTTTCTTTTATCAAATGTTAATGATTTTATTGAATAAGGTTTTTGCTTTATTGTTTTTTTATTCCTCTCTTTATGGACAAAAAAGTGGAAATGTTCATGGGAATATTCATTTTGCAAATCAAATCAAACAATCAGTCTTTTTACCAACTGCTCTATCTAGACATTGATAGAACAGTTGGTTGATCCAATATTTCAGAAGATCAGATTTAAATGAGAGAGTGCAAATGAGCCTGGTCACAAAATTTAGAGGTTTAAAACATTTGAAAAAGCCTAAACAAGCCAGACCTTCACGTTAAATCATTTCGAGCCTTAGTAAAGGCAATTTAGAACAAAAAAAAAAAAAGTGAAGAAAATTCCTTAAAACACTTGTACTATACAGTTCAGTAAAATGGCTGTATTTCTTGTAGCCTATGTTTTTCATGAAGGGGCTTATTTTAAGATCCGGGTTTTTTCCATATGAAATAAAAATGAAGTAATGCATATTTGGAATGCTCTTGAATAAAAAAACTGCAGAGACCTTTCGGTATAAAATCCATTCTAAAAAAGTGTGTGCTCTAAACGTTGTGAAAATTTCTAATCCAGTCTGCTTGATCAATCAATATTAATATTTCTAATAGGTTTTGAAATAAAATTTCAATGGATTTACATAAAATAGTCATTATCACAAAATTCTTACATTTTAAAGTATAAAAAAAAAGATTATTTATATTTTTTAATAATTTTGAAGCTGCACATTGTTTATCGAGTTGGCTGAAAGCAGTATTTCGGTTGGTTGCAAATTTAAAACTGTTCTGCATGCTATTTTTTTACTAAGGTCTACAAGAAGCATGGTCATGTGATATTTTCATCTGACATTTTATTTCATGAAGAATAAACATTGCTGCTTAATTCTTTTTCTATATGTTGCGAGTAACGCTGTGCTTAGTATCAAGTCAAAAAATATAAGCGAAAATTTCACACTATTACTATATAATTATCCCACCATATGGACATTCCATTTCAAACCAGATGGTATCTATTTATGCAATTGTGAACAAAACAAAACTCATGAAGATGAATTAGTCCTCCAAAACGCCATTAATGAACGTTATCGGAACAATACAAGACAAAAGTCCCGATATGATAGGCCTCAACTGCATCCACGAAACTTAATGAAAAAAAAAGTACAATAAAATAATAACTAAAGAGTATATTAAGATAAATCAATCATTCTTACTTCTGAATAATTGAATCAATAATAATGGTTAAAATCTACTGCCGAAATAGTGTCCAACTCAGGCCCTAGGAAAATGCCTAGTTCACTGCAACAGAAGTTAGCTGAGTTAATCCACTGCATATCCAAAAGTCGAATAGGCACAATAATCTTTAGTACAATCAATAAATAATAATAAATAAAAACAATAAGTTGAAAACTTATAAGAAAAAACTATTTACAAAATAAAAATATTTACAATTAGGCAAGCGGCCATTACAGCGCTTTAACTTTTAATAGCACTTCCGGTTTTACAGATGTAAAAGTAAACTTAAACCAATGTCAACAAATTAACATATTTCTGCTTATAGTGTTGATACAAACAAGTCTTCCCATATCTGTGTGAGTAGTATTGTAAGGTGAAATTATGGTGTTAACATGATTACTAAGATTACTAGTGGGATTTATAACTAAATAACAACTAACTCTAAGCTACCAAATATTACTATTTAAATAACTGTGATTGTTGTGTAAATGTATGTATATATTTTATGAGTTATGTAAAGATGGTAAATATAGTGCATAATAATCTGAATGTTGATTATCGATTAGTCTTTTATAGAGGGCACTGTAAGCATTTTTGAAAATATCATGTGAATCTTCTATTAGCGTAATTGGTGACATTTCTAGGGATCTTTCACAGGACTTTTGTTGTGTTTTATTTGGATGAAATATAAGATTGATCTACTGGACAATGACTTTAATTTTTATGTATTGATGTCTTCATCTGGATTGTTTTACACCTGTAGGTGAGAGACTTGGTTGCAATATGATGTTGACTTTCTTCTTTATTTATTTTTTTAGTTTTTTAAGTATTTCTCTAATAAACTATATTTTTTTTAATATATGTGAATTAGGCCCATATCCTTTGGGGCTAGGGCCTTTTATAGTCAAATCAAATTTATTTTATGGATGTTTTATTTGTTCGGGGATTTTACTGGCTTTTAGCTTCTTTCAAATTGTTTCTTTGTATTCTTATGTGTGAATTGAAATAAATAAACCTGAAATAATAAGAAATAATTAAATAAATTAATTACTTAATTAAAAACCTAATTAATGCATGAAAACTTTAATTTGCCTAATCTATTTCAGATTACAATTAAATTTTAATCACTATAATGGCGTATATGATTTTAGAATATTTTATCAAACTTTGTCTGTAGTGCTGATATGCCCTTAGACACCATTAAGAGGTAAGGGAAGGGTATACTAGAAAAATCTGAATTAAAAGAAATGAGAATTAATCAAGATAATAGCTGAAATGAAAAGTTTGTGCTATTGTAGATGTGCACAATTTTATTAGAACTTTATTAATTTAAATAAATTTTAGCAGAAGTGATGAGATATGAGAATTGTAGCATATTATAATGATAATGTGGTTCTAATTTTCATTTGAGCATGGGTTGACCTTATTCACGGCCCAGCCAGGAGAAACCAGAGCGAAACTAATCCATTGATCTTGAGTTTTTATACTCGGTATTCTCCCTGTACGTACTGTACTTAATGGGCAGGGGTTTGTCTACTTAATTTTAATTGGCTGATAAATAAATCCATAAATTTGATTTGCCGTTGCAGTATCGTTTGGAATTATTGTTTGAATTTTAATTAAATACACCTTGTGAAAAGATATACCTTGTTGCTATCGGCTTTGTAAACAAGTGGTAATTTTGAAATTCTTCAATGAAGGTGGTATACAATAGAAACAAATCACTTTAAATATATTGTCCAAATATGATTCTATGACAATTTGTCAAAATATTGTAATCCGTTAGCAATCAATGTCAGTATACCAATTTGCAGCTTATCTGATACACGAAAAATGAAGTACTGACATTGTTTTCATTCATTTAAGTCTAATCGCAGATCTGTTTCTGGTAGCCTTACTGTTTATATTCTGAATGCAATGCAGAAATATAGTGTGTCAAGTTGATACGCTGCATTAACAGTTATAATGTCAAATGGATATTTTTAATGTCATATTCGGACTGAATATATTGAGAGTAATGTTCACTTAAGTCCACTGGTGAAGTTACATATAAATGAAGACAGTCACGTAACTAGCTGTTATTAAGATGGTTCTCACAGTCTTAAGCCATGTTTACACTGAAATAGCGAATCCTTTTCCGATATGTGTTCCGGAATAGATATCGGAATGGTCGTGTTTATACTGCCTTCAGGCTTGACTGAATTTGCAATGCATGATTTTGAAATAGTGGTAATCACTCAAATCACACAGGAAGTTGCCTACGATAGCACAGTATGATACAGATAGTTTATTATTAAATCTCAAAATTGAAGATCGGAAAAAAACAAACCTGCAGCAATCATAGCTTCTGATATTGTTTGGAAAATAGTTGAATTTCTCTTCAGATAATTGAGCTGATAGTAACTGGTAAAGTGTAGGCTACTATTCTTATTTGTTCACAATGTTTTAATTTAAGATAAACTTACTATAAATAAATTTACTTTTT
>PXIH01S0010298.1:2697-13333 GCA_003024985.2 Euperipatoides rowelli | reverse complement strand
TATTTGCCTTGTTCGCTTAACGCTTGACATCAATCGTTCATACAACAATAGCATTTTACGCAAACGAAAACCCAGAATCATAACATGATGCAGTTGATTTGAAAGGTTATTAATCCTTCGCTGCGATTTATTTCGCCATGCTCACCATTTTCACTCCATCCTGGTAACCCCCAAAACATCCTGATTGGTCAATACCACATTAATTCAATTTTCACCGTGCGGTGCTGACATCTATGTCTTTGAAAAGGAACCAAAATTGTACATATATCTGTTTTTCAATTGTATTGATTTTTAAGATAAGAAATACATATATACATAAAAAAAAAGATTTACATTAATTAAAATTAATCTTAATGACTAACATATTTGCAATTAACNTGCATGCTATTGTTATTGTCTGTATATATTAGTATGATCTAATATACTACAAATATTAATACCATAAATTAAATTCTATAGTTTTTTAATAATAACAGTAAATGTTTAAACCTTAAAATAATTAAATTTTAAGTCGTTAAAGCTCAGTTATAAATAAAACATTTTTCATGTTGGTGATGTGAAGAACATAATATACACTGTATTACTTAATGTTAATCTGTGGGAAGAGATAGCATTCTTAACCTAAGCAGAATATATTAATTGATGATAGTGTAATGTGTTCAGTAATCACTAGATTAGGTATGAGATCATAGAGCACCTAAACTTTAATTTAAGCAATAAAATTATTCTATTTCTTTGTAGCATTTGATTTGAAATATCGTCATGAAAATGTTAGTCTTTATTACAGAGAGTATAGAATTAAATTAATGCACTTTATTCTATGAATAAAAAGGAACTATTGATTACACTATCTTCATCCACTATAGTTTAGTTTTATTATGGAGCACATAGTTTCTTAGAAACTAGCTATAAAGAATTCAAAACTTTTTTTTTTGGTCACATCTTTTCATATACAGTAGGCAGACCTGTTGTGATTAAATTTTTCATTGCTGTCTGAAGAGTTTTAATATCTCATTGAACAAAAATCAATATTTTTTTCCTTTTAAGCTATTGTGACTCACAATTTGATAAGACCTACTACATCTATCAACACTGGTTCTTTGGATAAATTTCAAGCTTTTCACATGAATAATTTTAATAAAATAAAATAAAAACTTTGCATCCTTCATTTTTCAAGATATTTTGTAATTTAATACATACAGTATATACTTTTAATATACTATGTATAATTTCTACATCTTTTAAAATTCTGTCAGTTTTACAACTGGTCATATTAGTAATGTTTTTTTTTAATAATTTTGTTTAACTTGGTGTTTTGGGAGAGAATGTACAGTACAGTATATACTGTATATTATTTCCAATTTTTTTTCTTCTTCAATTTTTATTACTTTTAATTGTAATATATCAAATCATGTGCTCCAGAGAAAATATTTGCAGATAGATGGAGCTTTTTTCCATTGTAGGTGACCTTTATGTTTATAAAAAAAATATATTCTTAATGATTTAGGTTTTGTACTTAAAACTTACGTAAAATCAAAATTATTCCATGATAATGGTTATATCTTAAGATTTATATAGTTCTTGAAGTCTCTTCCTTTCACTTCTCATAATACTTCATTTTTAAATGTCAACCTGTTAGTAGAAGTTTAGTTGAATCCAACAACAAAAGAATCACAACTAATTTTGTAATTGTAATATTTTTTTATAGGAATAATGTTATATTTTCTATTTATGTATATTTGGTCATAAAAAAGTTGTAATATTTTACTACTATGTTTTTTTTTTACCATTCATTTAATAAACCATGCTATTTATTTGCTAGAATGTAGAAAGATATCTTAGACATTTACGTCATGAAGTCAATATATTTTTTAGTATTTCTTAAGCTAGATGACTTAGTATAATGTTTTTCTATCTTCATTTTGAACCTAAATAATTTATTACTCTCTAATTTTTTTTTAAAAATTATGAATCTTAGCGCACAAGTTAAAAATTTTTAAATTTGTTTATTTTTTTAAACAAAAAATACTGTATATAAAGATTTTATAGCTGTTAAATTGTAACTTAATACATTTTATTCGATTATGTATTGCCTATTGCATTTGTTTAAAGATTGCTTTTCTTAATCTTGGGGTCTATTATCCCTTTTAATTGGAGGATATTTGTCAAATTAATCTATTATAGAAAATTAAATATTTAACTTATTTTTATTGTTAAAATAGAATTTTCTTATATATTATTAAGCAAAAATTGGAGTTTGTTTTTTTTAAATTTATTATGAGGAACAATTCTCCTTTATTGATTTGATTTATTATATCTGCTTTTATTTTATCCATTTTGGTATCGTACAAGAAAGGCTTAAATATCTACTGCTTTTTCCTTTCTTTCAGCAAACATTGATTTGTATTAGATGAATCCAAAATAATAATCCCACAGAAGATTGTTTTAACACTTTTAATTTTATATTTAAACCAGCTTCATAGCTTACCAATAATTCTCTCCCATCCCCCCCCCCTCCACACACACACAAAAAAAATGAAAATTTTAGATCAAAATCTTTTAGGCAAAATGTATTGGCACAAATTGAACCAAAATTGAATGAATTGCAAGAAAAAACATTTAGGAACAATAATTTCAAGCAAAAAAAAATATCCTTAGAAATAAATATCAATAAGTATAAAATTTAGATACAGGTATATCTCATTTTATACAGGGTTTATGTTCCTGGAAATCAGCACATAATTAAAATTCACACAAATCAAATATGTTTTTTTCCATAGAAAACAATGTTAAAGGTCAGTGATAGGGAAAGTAAAAAAAAACATTCATTTATGTAACACTTGAAACGGAAAATAAATAAAAAATATAATTTTAAAGCAAAATCATTAAAGACCACGAATAGCCCTTAATAGAAAAATAGAAATAATCATATATATATACACCTCCCCTCACAGTTGCAAATGATATGTATTTTCTTTATTTTTTAATGTGAAAAGATGAGCTTCAGTCTGTTAATTTCAATAACAGGTCATAAGTGATGAGAGCAAAGTTTTTTTCTTTCTGATAACATTTTGACAGTTTATTTTCTTTAATAATAATACCTAGTGAGCACTAACAGTTTTTATGCCGAGGCTGATAGTTTAATACCAGTTTTATTGATTACAAAATTAAAAAGAAAAAAAAAGTAAAACATTCCTATGACACAGTAGATGATTAACTGCTACATTAATTGATTATCTATCACTCCACCAACTCTGAGTGATAATATCTATTATTGTTTAGAAAAAAATATAATAAAACACGGTTTTCATCTTCTAGCTCATTAAATACGAAGCTAATAGTTATCAATTGATAATAATATTTAGCAATTGATGTTAATAATATTTAGAAAGTTGATTATTATGAAACAACTTAATTGGTTTACTGAATTGGAACATCAATATTAAATATGCCTTCCCATGTGACCAAAATCAGAATCGTATAAGAAATTGGGACATAAATTGGAAACTTCAACTTAGCAGGAATTTGACAACTTCTCCTTGATAATATTCAGCTATTGCTACTACTATTATTAATATTTATCAATCAAATATAATATTTAGCTATTGACTATAATAATAATATAATACTGATTATGTAAATAATTTAATTATTTTGCTTAATTAGACCTTTGATAACGATATGCCTTTCCATATGACAGAAATAAGAATCATATAATAAAAGATTGGAACTTTGAAGTTGTAAACTTCAACTTATGAGTTTGGCATCTTGTTTAGACAAAAAGGTAACTTTTCCTCCTCTTTTTCATTAAATATTAAGGGTAGGCTTACATTTGAAATAATAAATATGTTAGTTTTTCTTATCTTTCCTAATATATAGTTAATATTTAATTAGAAGACACATCATACATTTTATTACATCCGATTGTAATCGAATGTCTTGCAGTCTAAAAGAAAGTACTGTAAAATTATGCGATAAGCTTTTCGTTATCTTTTTTATATTCAAATAATTAGAGCTTTTTTGTTCTTTTTTTTTTTGTCATTTAAACTGAAAAAAGAAAGAAAATTAATTAAAATCTATTGCACTATAATGTTTGCTTAAAAAAAATAGAACAAGATATTATACATATTTCTCCAGANATATTCCAGTAATAGGCATTTTTTTTTTGTCATTTAAACTGAAAAACAAAATAAGAAATAAAATTAATTAAAATCTATTGCACTATAATGTTTGCTTAAAAAAAATAGAACAAGATATTATACATATTTCTCCAGACAACACTTGCCAATTTGAAAATCGCATTATTCCAAATAAAGAATCAAATAAATAGAAAAATGGTAGTACCGGTAATTCTAAATATGCATTATTTTAAAAATGCGTAAATTAAATTTACTTAAATTCAGGACTACCTGTATTTATATCCAGTGGTCAAGCTGTGAAGAAAAATATTTCTGTATAATAATTTAGTCCTCTAGCCAGGGTTTTTAAAGTAAAAATAGCTAATATATTTTCCTTTAAGGTAAAAATAGCCATTTAAAAGAGCTTTCAAAAGTGGAGAATAGTGATTCTTCTTTATATTACAAATATCTTATTTGTTTTTAATGATAAATTTGTTTTCCTATTGTTTTATTGTCCCTAAATTTAAACCAAATTCATGAGGAAAAATTATTTTATAATATTTTCTGATTGATGTATTCTCTTTTTAAATTATAGATGATTCAAAATAAATTTTATTGATTTTTTTTTATGTTGATTATTGACTGTTTGCAGCCTTTTAATACATTCCTTTCTAAACATTTATATAAAAATAAATGGTGGGATGGTATTGCTTCCCTACTTTATCTCCCCCCCCCCCCAAAAAAAAAAAAGTGTGTTGTCCCATCTCATTCCAGCCTACTTTGCGCTCTGCTTATATTCTAAAATCTTAACTCTTTAGTTTTCATTTATATACAGTATTTTTACATAAAATTTAATAAACAATGAAGAACCACAACTGTTTACATGTAATCACACATCTAAGTAAATTATTATTATTACTGAAAATACTTATTTTTAGTAAATTGAGGAGTAATCTATACTCTTGATGAATTTTGAAACTGTTTCTATTAAGTGTATCTTTTTGCAATTTAACAACACAATTTTTTGGCTATTTTGTTATTCATTCTAAGAATATGATGGACTTTGACTCGGAGAGTTATGATATCAACCAATCCACACTCTTCTGAAATTCTAATAGTTTCTTCATATTGATCTAAAAGCTTTTGATATCGTCGATCGTATACTAGGCATTCACTACCTTGAAGACATTTTTCTAATTTCAAAATGAGATCTGTGACAGCTGTACTGTGAATGATCATTTATTTTATTTATAGTTTTTGAAAAACTCAACTGTCTAGTTATTTTGAAGCTTCATTCGCTAAAGTGAATATTATCGACCATTCAACTGCATAATTAACTAAAATGATTAAGACCTGTATTAGAGTGTGATTTTGTGGACTGACAGTTGTCATTGCAGTATAAATTTTATTGATAGTTGATATAAAAGCAAATATCACTAATGTTAACATTATTTTATAGCAAGATTGTCTGCAATGCAGTTCAAGAGATGGACTAAAATAATTTATAATTGCATTAATAATTACTCGATATTATAGGTTGAGTATCTTCATTCTGCTAAAGTGAACATTATCGACCATATATAATCAACCATAATTACCAAGGCTTGCTCAAAATACAATTTTTTTTCTCAAATTCATTAACTGCTATTTGAGATTAAAATGTTGATGGAAGAAAAAGAAAAATGAGGGGGGGGGGGGAATAGCAGAAAACATTATTTTCCATTACTAATCAACTTACCTATACATACAATTTAAATTGCTGGATATTTATTACAGGCCTATAGCATTCCGTTGGTTGCAGACAGTTGTAATTTTTATGCTTATAAAAAATTAGACATCAACTAAATATTTTAAATAAACTTATATAATGAAAATTAAACCACCCAATATATAAACATCTGGGAAAATAAATTAAAAACTATAAACAATTGCAAATTCACAAGGCTAAATTGAAATTATATTAAGTTTTTTTTTACATAAAAGTGAGTTGAATTATGTGATCTATGAATTTAATAATTTATTTGGACATTTCCTATAGAATAACTAACAATTACAGTATAAAAAAATGATGTAATTAAAGCCTATATTCTCCTTTGGGCTGAGGCTTTAAATCTTTCGGGCCCCGCCTTGTAATATCTATTTCATTGTAATATTTTATATTAAACAAATTAATATGTTCTAACTGTAGAAAAGAATATAAATACTAAATAATAAAACAGGTGTAAAAAAAATAAGCTGGTAAAAAGTTAAAAAATTATTGTTAAATGTGAAAGAATAAAACATGCTTCATCATATTAAATTCAGTGTAAAATTAAAAAAAAATTCAAAATATCAATTTGGGGGACTGTAATTGGATAGGCTGAAAATGCTCAAAACAAAAATTTTCTGAAACTGAAAAAAACATGCAAAGTTTTACATTTAGGGCATTAAAATTCTATACCCATCTGGGCTTTGGAGAACTAACAACAAATCACTGACACTTCCAACGTTCTCTATGATTTTCAGGATGGCGATGCAGCATTTTCCATTAAAAAAACAAATTTTTCATAATTTGTCACAACTTTTCTAGTTACAGTCCACACACAGAATTTTTTTTTAAAGTATACTTAATAGGTAACACCTAACCCCATTATTAGATATACATTTTAGGTATTTTCCCATGGATGGATTTGGGCGAATTTTGGATATGATGTTGAACATGCAATTTTAAGTATTTTTTTTGTGTGTGATTACAATTTAATATAATTTAATTTTTATAATATTTCTTAAATAATTTAAATGATTTTTAATCAACAATTTTTTCTTCTAATTTTCCATCCCGTTTTCAATTCATTAAAAAATGCCATTTAGTATTCATACTCTTGAAAGTACTTAAAAGTAATTTCAATTACCGGTACTTATTGTATTTGATTACTTTGCTAAAAAGAAATTGTTACTTGTAATCAATTACAAAATATAGAACTATAGTACATTAATTATAATTACGATCAATTAAATGTTTTCAATACTCTTTTGAACACTGTGTTTGCAGTTGGTATTCTAAAACTTAAATATATTTGAAGAGAGGGGGAAAAATAAATTGCAGAATTGATTCTTTATCTAATTTTGTTCTTTAGTTTCAAAAACTATAGTTAGTTTTTATTTTAGAAGAAAATAAAATATTTTAAATAATATAGTATTTGTAAATATTATGCAATGATATTTTAAAATATGATTATTAAAAAAATATTAATTTTAACCTCTTAAAATATTTCATGATAAAATAAATGGTATCCTGAATTTTTTTTAATATTTCAAATTAGAGATGGATTCTTTGATAACTTGATACTTCATGTTATCAAAAGAATCAATATTGAGAACATCAGCCCAAAAGATTGATTTTCAATACTGATTTTCTCCTTACTTATTTTAATTGGATTGTATTTTTTTTGCTTTCAATAATACTGTGTTTGATTTAATATTTTTTTTTCCCCTTCTTTTTCTTAGTAACGGTAATACAAATATGTTAATACAGTTAATTCTTGATTTACACTGGAGTTGTGTTCTTTGAATTAGCGTTTAAAACAAAAATGTGTAAATCAAACATAAATTTTCCATAGGAAATTATGGAAATGCTGAGGATTATGGGAAGTGATGCAAACAAAAACATTTTTTAAGGGAATTTCACCCTTTTATGTTTTAATTAGATTTTAAAAATTATATTAAAATAAAATTTAATAAGTTGTAATTGAGTCCAATTAAATAATTAATGTGACTACTATAAATTATTAGAAAGAATTTAAATCATTAGTTAAATATTTATCATTTAACCATTAGAAAAATGTTAAAAAAAAAGTTATTGAAAGTCAACAAATGGATGTGAGCAAAATGGCGAATCCTCATTGATGATTAACCATAGATTATAATCCTAAATTAGTAGAATCTTGAAAACAAATCCAAATAGCAGTTACAAAAAGTCATAATCAGTATCAATAAAGAGTTATTTTAAGGGTAAACAAATCATAAAATCTTCTAAGAAAATAATCGAAGAATTGTGACAAAATGGCGCATCCTCGTTGATAATGTACCAAAGTGCAACTTCAACAATCCTCAAGAAAATAAATAAAACACACACAAATTAATCCATAGCTTGAATATAAAATTAAATCTAATAAAAAAGTGTTAGAATGAAGTAATAACATAGCAAAATTCAAAGCTTTCAATGAGGCCTCCGTGTAGAGTAACGTTGACATCTTCAAAAACCACCAAAATAGGAAATCAAGTAAATTCTTAATATTTCGAGAATAAAAATTTCATAAAAGGTTCAGCATCTTTCAGTAATAAATTCCAATAATCGAAGACCATTAGAAGTCAAAATCAGTCAGGAAATAATATCCATAATCGTAACGGTTAATTCTGGCTTTCACAAAGTTACATGTGAAACTCAACAGAAAAAACCTATACCACAAAAGTTCGAGTAATTCCCTAATTTCAAGAAAACTTGAATCAGGAAATCCTTTAACCCTTTCCACTCCACATTAAAATTACATTGATTGCATTCTTTTAAATCCCCTAACGTTAATTTTAGTTTTTTTTTTAAATCATTTTGTATAATTAAAAATATATATATATTTTAGTCCCTTTAAGCATGAATTTACTAAATTTTAAGCATTTTTGAAGCTAATAATGATTGCTAAACTGATGAATTCTAAAGAAAAAATGTCATAAAATAACCGTCAGTGGAGTGGAAAGGGTTAAACCATTTTAAAACATCTCAGATAATGAATTATAACTTAGTTAAATTGAAAAGTTTGACAAAACTTACCAAAAATAAAGATTTTATCGGAGCTATTCATCACCTTACCACAACATTTCTTTTATTCTACTCAATATTATTAACTTCTTGTAGAGAGGAACATCAACGTCAAAATAATGCATGAAGTTTTTCTTCTTTAAATTATGTATTTATTAAACAAATGAGGGCATCATGCCGATTATAATTTCTGCCTTTGTATAGGCGTTTTCAAGGCAAACAGTGCTGTTAAAGCTGAGCAGTTTTTAAAGTGAAGCTGAGCAGTTTTTAAAAACTGCTCAGCTTTAACAGCACTGTTTGCCTTGAAAACGCCTATACAAAGGCAGAAATTATAATCGGCATGATGCCCTCATTTGTTTAATAAATACATAATTTAAAGAAGAAAAACTTCATGCATTATTTTGACGTTGATGTTCCTCTCAAATCATTTTCCAATGCATTAGATGTTTGATGTTCTTTCAACTTCTTGTAGGTTAATTTGATAAAACTTGTATTTATAGATGTGGGTATTGGTGGAGGGATGGATTTGAATTTAGGATAATAGGCATAACATTTATTCATAGAAAAACATTTCCATAAAGAATTTGAATCAATTTGAAATAAATGAATGAATGAATTTCTCTCAGATTATCATAACATTACTGTAACAAAAGTATAGAAGATTCATTACTTTTTCATTTTTGACAGATTTTCATTGTCTTATTTGTATTCTAAATTAAGTATATATTTTCATTTTTTTTTCTTTGCAAAATGTGTTATTTCAAATAATTGATAGTGTAATTTGAGAAGTGGTAGTGATTTGTAAATCATGTTATTCCAAAAAACGTAAATCAAATTGTGTAACTCAAGAATTACCTGTACAACTTAAGCTTAGAGAAAGTCTTTTTTTTTTTTCTCCTTTTTTTAAATTTAACACATTTTCAAGGCAGACCATTTTTTAATTGAAGATCCCCCACCCCATCCCAGTGAAGTTTTTAATCATGATTGAAAATTATAGTCATTGCTTTTTAAAATGATTTTATGGTCTACTAATTTATTATTAGCTATTCTAATTTCTTGCAACATTTTAAGTAATTTTGATAATTTTAAAGCACATTTTAATGTGTGATTGACTTGAAAAAAAGATATTAGGCTAATCTACGTAGAGTTTATTATTCATGTATTTTCACATTTCCATTTTTTATTATTTTTTTCTGATGTGAATACAATATAAAACAACATGCTGTATTTATTGTTTTATTTCATAAAACATTAATGCATTATATTAAGATTTACACTTTATAAAACAACTGTCTATGTTCATTAATAAATAATTACTGTACATATTTTTCTTATAAAAAATATGCATATTTCACTGTCTAGTGATTAAATTTTATGCTGAAATATGTTTGTTTTTTTATAAATGAAGTTTTCCAAGCCTATCTACAGATATGGTTCACAGATGTTAACCCTTTCTTCTCCAATGCCGATTATATATCGACGTTAACAAATTTTCTTCCACTCCACTGTCAATTATAAATCACCATTTTATTCTTTACAATTTAGCAATCCTTACATTGTTAGCCTCAAAAATGATTCAAAATTTATGTTCAAAGGGACTAAAATTATAATTGATTTTTTTTAAGAAAAAAAAATTAAAGTGGTTTATCAATGATTTTTTTTAATTGATTTATGTTTAGTTTTACCTAAAAATATTTGTTTTATTAATCAATTTTAAAAATTTAAA
>PXIH01S0010295.1:10176-20540 GCA_003024985.2 Euperipatoides rowelli | reverse complement strand
AACTTCCAGCCAACCCAAAAAAAAAAAGGTTATCAATTTAGGGGGCCCATTTAATTTTCCTGCAGGGGGGCCCAAAATCTGTAGATCCGGGCCTGGGGGGAGCAATTTCCGTCATTTTGATAGGCTTTAAGCTAGTGTTCAAATAACCTTCTAAGAGTTAAAAGCACATGATTTCATAAGCCTGTATAGTATTTGTTTTTATTATGGAATAAAGTTAAAAGTAACTTTAAAGACTGAATTGTCAAAAAAAAATGAAAATTATTCTTTCGCTTGGCTTAACCCAAGGCATTTATCTAAGAGACCATTCTATAAAATAACAGACTGATATCCTGCATAAAAAAAAATAATATAGTTCTAAGTTATAAACTTATCAAACAATCGTATTATTTATCAATCCTCCCCCCCCCCCTCCCACCCCATTCCTTCTCATCTTTCATTATTGACCCATTAAAATCTCTTGTATCTTTCCATCTCGATTTGGAGAATTAAATCACTAGAACAATTGGCAGCAAATTGCTTTTGATCTGAAGATTGTAAACCAATACCTTACTGGCTTAATTCGAAAATTGTTCCAATTGAGCAAACGGATTCAATTTCATGCCAATCACATGGACCAATGTTTTATCAGTTAACAGTCGTTAAAATTAGAATGAATAAAAAAAAAATCTCAACTGATCGCCAATGAGAATAAAAACTTACATTTCTTTTATGATCGAAAAGCAATATGGTTCAAATCATTCAGACAATTCACAATTTACAATTGAAAATCTGAACTCCAAACACAAATAAAAAGGCAAATAAAATGTTCATCAAATAACTCACAATTACATCATTTAAAATAAATAAATAAAACATTAACTCTAAAATAATCTTAAAATTTTCAAAATAAATCCATGACTAATTAGTAACTACTAGTTAACCCCCAGCAGATCATCTGTGCCCTAGGATATTAAATGATGGCCATTAATATTTACCCCCTGCTTCCATTCCACCCCCCCCCCCTCCCCCATTTATTTAAAAATTAAAAAATCTTATTTACAAATTCTAAAAGATCAACTATCTAAAATGTTGAAAATTCACCCCTTTCCCCATCACCACCTGTTTTTATCCCCTACTAGCCCCCTCCCCATATTTCCTCCTCTCAACCATTGCTGAAAAATTAAAAAAAAATCTTAATTTCAAATTCTAAATATCAAACATCCAAAATGATAGATAGATTACCATTTGTTTTTGGGCCACGTACCTAAGAAAACATTTTATTGGCAAATATCCATTTTTTTTTTTTTTGCTTTTTCTCTCACGCTTGCAAACAAATTGTTTTACGTAAAAAAATGAAATATATTAGTACCTGTACATAAATATTGTTCAAATAAATAGTAAGCCTATACATTTTATTGCACAACTTTTAAGAAATATGTTAGCTTATTTGAGATAGGCCTATATTTTTATTCCAATAAAGCTACATTTGATTACATTCTGACATCACCATTTCATCAAACAACCAATCAGAATCTATCTGCCACATATCATAATGATTTTATAGATTATTATTGCATATTGTGAGATTTTTTTTTGTTTGTTTTGTTTTAATCGGTCAAATTACAAAATATATATTTACAAAATATATAGTTTATAAAAATGTCAAAATTTAGAGCTTTCGGTAACAAAATGTGTTTTAAAAATATGTTAAGTACCCCATTTTGTTTTAGAAAAAGACAATTTGTAATTGTATTAAATGGCAAAAAAAAAGGATCCTTAATAGCTCTTATAAACTAACATTAACAGAGATTTGATAAAGAAGAAAAAAAGAATTTCACTATTAGTAAAATTTCAGAATCTCTAAATATTATTCAGGTCGGTTCTAGAATTGTGATTGAATTGCATAATCAAATTGTTACAAACAGAGGTCTAAAGTTCAAGACCTAGTCTCTTAAGAGGTAGTCTACACTTTGTGATTCAATCTTCTCGATCACAGCCTTTTGCGATCGAATCCAGGATTTCGTAGGATCACAAAAATAATTAATTTTGCGATTTGAGCACAATTGTTGTTTCATATTCAATTTGTTTGGGGATTGTGTCTGCATTAACTATTCGATCACATGATTTGATTATTCAAAACAACAAAAAGATACATTTTAAATTAATTTTAATATTTCCATATTAATAAATTCTATAACTATTTATTTACTTTTTATTCTAGTTCAAATGACACACAGAAAATAATTATTTAAAGACAATAATAATAATTTATTAAAATAATTTGAGAAATCGTCTAAAGAGAATTAAGATTATTGTTTATAAATTAAACTGAATAAAGATTAATTGAATACGCTATATGTTTATTAATATACCGCTTTGTTTAATTGTATATTCTTTTATCAATTGCATATTTAAAACTATTTTTTAATTAACTGCATTTCAAAACCACATGATGGTATTTGTAAGGTAGGCTAGCTACGGACTAAAGGCTCATTTATACTTCTACGCATTGCTCGTCCGTTGCGTAAAAATGGAAAGCTTAGCATAATATGCGCACTGGGCAGTCAGGCATGTGCTATTAAAAGATCGTTAGCCATCCATCATCATGATCGTCATCCGTAAAAGTTTTAAAAAATCCAACTTTTATGAAGAGCTATCTGTTTGCCCTCCAGCTTGTTAGCCTTTGAACCAATCATCTTAGGTTTTCTATGTAGAGTAGACACGCTGTTGTTTTTGTCCTAATTTATTTTAGTTTGAAAACATCGTATTTCAATAATTATTTTGATATTTTCCAACTGATTCAATTAATTTAAAGTTATTATAAGCAAATTATTTAAAAAAACAAATCATATTTGAAAAGGAATTAAAAAAAAATAAAATACTTTATTCATAATAAATGGAAGGGAAAAATAGGAATAGCCTACATACACATTTTAACAACAATCGTATACCCTTAGTTCATTTTAATTTAACTACATTTTTTTATGATGTAGATTTCAAATAATGTTAGTATTTTAATAAGTTTTCCATTTAAAATAAAGGTTTATAAATAAAGTAAAGCTAAAATATTTTGCACAATACTAGAAATTTATTTTAATTCATTTGGATAACATAAAACTAAAAACCATAACAGCTGTTGGAAATTAAGGGAGGAATATGATTGGCTATTGTATGAAGCAGTTTTAATGATTACGGGCCAACCTTGCAGAAAAGTATAAACACATAAACGCAAATCTCTCCATTAATTCGAGACAAATAAACAGAGCAAAAATCTTCTACGTAAAAAGTATAAATGAGTTTTAAATGTAATATATCGTCAAAAGTTGGAATTACTTCCTGAATTGGGAAGGATGATTTTGAAATTGGCCATACAAACATGAAAATTGGTCTAGTTGTAGACACTTGCATACAATGGATGTATCCATTGTCGTTTAACATGTTCTTCACATCTTTATCTAACAGGTAATCAGAATACCTACTATCAAAAAAACTTTCATTTTAATGCTTCACAATTTCTTTGGCCCAAAATCATAATCTGTGCAAACTTAGCACTATTTCAGTTTGCCGTCACAATTGAATTACAAATAATTATGAATCGTGACCAAAACTTGGCTCAATTTCAAGACCAGCTGCAGTTGTGATCTGATCGTAATTATTCAATTAAATTTTCAATTCACAAGTGTAGAGCCAACCTTAGTAACACTCAAGAAGAAAAAAAACTGAAATAAAAGCATGGTCATTGTAGTGGCTTCCATATTGGTTATTCCACTAATAGAACAATATATTGTGGTTCTCTTCATTTTATCTTTGAAATAAAAATAAGAACAGAAATAGATATACTATAATTTTATAATAATATCTGACATAAAACATGTTCTCAATGAATGAGTGAAATGAATGATCATGAGAGTGTTAAGTAATTTATCGCTTCCCATGGAACTGTGTAAATAGATTTTAAGTAAAATAGAATACATGTGGGAGAAGGGATATAAATACAAAAATGAATTTAAATAAAAAAATAACCATGTTGTCACACTCAGTGGAGCGTTAATAATGATTAAATATTTAAAAAACTGTACAATTTACAAGCACTACTTTATTAGCATTTTAATATAGCCTAGCTTATTTAGGTGTTATTAGAAACTATAATATACCCACATTATAAATTTATAATATAGCCTACATTTGAAAAAATAAAACAATGGTGTATGCACAGAGCTAAGGTTTGAATATTGATAAGTAGTGCCCAATATAAAAAATATTTTAAACATTTTAAATAATTTCAAATGACATTTTTTTTTTGGGGGGGAGGGGGGAGTATTTGATGAAATTTTTATAACTGTTGATGTTTAAAATGTTTTTAACAGCAAAGTAATGAGCACAGCCATCCAACTCCTTGAATAAACACTACAGAAAGTGGGTTTTGATCCTCTGGTAAGGGGGTATTCATTAATTATGGGGGATCTTTTGACACAGAATGATTAAAGGTTATAATACAAGATCTCGTTAATTCATCATTAAACATGATGTTTAAGGTAAAGATAAAAAAATTAGCTTTTGCTAAAATTAGCAGTGGTAAATACACTTTAATTCCTCTTATCTATAATAAAAACAAATGACTGCGATAGTTATGAACTCCAGTTATTTTATAGTAGTGCAATTAAGTTTTTCCTTTTTAATTGTATGGTTCTACGTGAGTATAACGTTCATCCAGTTAATTGTGAGAGGGGTGAATTAGGAATATTTCACCATCTTTATAAAAAGTTAGGGAAGTTTCCTCGTAAACTTTTGGAATTATTTGAGTTTGGATAATGACTCGAATAATATTTAACTATATTAAAGATTCAGTGTCATCAAACTTCAAAATTACTTCTAGAATAGCTGGTAACAGAAAGCACATGATGACCATTGAACAAGAAATGTGCCTGTGCCAAGTCCAAGTCAGAAGCTTAAAATGACCCAAAACAATTGATGGGATCAATCTTTCAGCAACCATAATAAACAAAACCCAAAGTAGTGAAATGGATGGAAAAAATTCATATAGACATAGAAACTGACAGTATAATCCACATTTGAGTCATGTGATCAAAATGAACAGCATTATTTTTTTATTTACAGTCTTAACTTTACCGTAACCCTGAACCCTATGTCCTGCTACATATTAAACCCACTATGCCCCAACACAATGATAATCTAGAGGTGAAATAAACCTTTTTTGATCGATTTCGAGAATTTGGACACAACTTCCGAAAACCTTACTGTAATTATGAAAATATGTGGTAATTTCTAAGTAATTCTAAGAATTCTAATGACAAAGATGCCTTGAATTAGAATGTGTATTTGGAATCTATTTCAAAATCAAGCCCATAGAAACTATTCCAAATTTAAATAATATTAAGAGTCTTTGGTTAAAAAAAATAATAATAATTATAAGGTAGCCTAGCTTGAAAATGAAGGTTCAGTGCAAAGTCGGGCTTTCAGTGCTGGCTTTCGATGTACATGCCAACATTGAATTTTAATATATTTATATAAAAGATAGTTTAGATAAAGTGTAATCCACATATTTCCATTCTAAAGTTATTCTAGTTATTTTAAAGATAAATATACTATTTGTAAATATTTATCATAATAGCTTCTAAAACACTGTTATTTACAAACAAGACAAAGTCAATTTTGGGGGATCAAATTACAATTTAATATCAACATTCTTTATTACTATCATTATCCCTGGACAAAATAAACTGGTGGGTCCTCCACCCTTACTAAGACATAGATATCAAATAATACTTACTTTTATAAGGAATTCTGAAATATTTTTTAAATTGCAAAGCAATCTTAAAAAGAAGAAAAAAATAGATAAAAAATGAAGGAATTTCTAAAGTAATTGAAGCATTTCCTGAGGGCTTGTATATTTTGTCTACAAACAATTTTTTTTTTAAGGGAAAAAATCAAAATTCCACCTCTTGTGTGTAATCAGGATGACTAGGTTACAATGTTAAAAGCAATCGCTTTTTTTCTTTTTTAAACTTATAAAAATGGATTAATTTTTGGGATATTATTATGGGATGTACCAAACAGGTGAGTTTAAGTTTTAAAAATGGAAAAAAAAATTCTATCAACATACTGACCAATAAACATACATTAGAGGAAAACATAAAATAAAAATGATTTAGTTTCTATTTTTTAAATAAAATTCATTTTTAAAAACATTAAATTAGAAAGAAAAAATTACAAGACTTGATCTAATAAAAAAAAAAAATCTAGATCAAACGGCAAATACTTTATTATTTTCCAGCAAGTGTTCTTAAAATCATGTGAAAATAAAAAGTTAATGGATGCCACAACACAATGTGTATAAAGTCAACGAGTAACAAAAATAACATTACATGACTTGTGCAAATAATAGCTTTAAAGTTTGTTTTTACTTTTGTGGGCAGGTCTCTGAATCGTTTTAATCCATCTCATAAATGTTGATGTGTACATAAAGTTGTTAATACCTTTCTGGAAGGTTGTGTCCATAACCAATGAAATGGCTCTACATAATTAGCCAATCATATTCCTCTTCTTATTTCCAACAGTTATGGTTTTGAGTTTTAAGCGTCAAAATGAATTCCAACAAACGTCTAGTATTATGTAAAATATTTTATTTTTACTTTATTTACTGTTATACAAAAATCCATTTTTAAATATGATGTTTTCAAACTAAATCAATCGAGACAAAAACAACAGTGTGCCGACTCTTGGAAAACATACGATTCGTTCAATGGCAAACAAGATGAAGAACAAACGAATAGGTTTACATAAAACTTGAAAATTTTCAATAATCGCGGACAATGACAGTATAGCTATCCATCGTTTAATTGTGCATGCCTGACTTTTTGCTGTGCGTATGATATTACGGAAAGCTATATGTTTTTTACACGACAGACTAGCAATGCGTAGAAGTATGAGTGAGNCTGTCCGGAATTGTTATTGTGGCTTATGCAGAACAAAAATATCAGTACTATGAAGAAATATATTTTAACATGTTCAGAGGAGCATGAATTGTGATTCCCTATTAGAGTAAGCTATATTATAATTTGTGCAGACGTAAGCAAATTAAAATATAGCAGACAAGATTATTTTCTTCACTTGTACATTAGAAATGTCCCAGATACTCTAAAACAAAGGTTCCCAACCTTTTTGTAACCTAGAGCACATTAAAATACCGGTAGGGTGGTGGGCACCATCTATTTCGATAATTTCCGGAATGACAAAAAGAGATGTTCTGATGTTAAAAATGCGGTAAATTTTCGATTATATAATTCATTTATTAGAATCTAGTCTCAATTCCGCCGTCTGCATGCATTGCACTCAGGTTTGTCCGCGTTGACTTGGAACAAAAATGGAATTAAAGAGGTCGCTTTACAAGAAAACAACTTCCTAAAAGTGATTGCCTAACCACTCACAATCTAAATCAATGTGATCCAGGAACTGCCAAGTTAATGCAGACAAGCTTTTTTTTTTGTGGTTGAACAGAGGCGGGCACTCACAAATTGGTCGATGAGCGCCAAAGTGCCCATGAGCACACGTTTGGGAACCCCTGCTCTAAAAAATCCTTTACTGTAAAGGTCTGAGTATTATAAAAATGTAAGATTATCTTTCCAAAAATTTTTGTCCTAAGGAAAGTAATCTACTATAATTTTTATCCTAATTACGTAAAAATGTTTTAGCGCATAAACTCATTAAGGAAAACATAAACATAACAATCGACTAGCAGATTGAACTATACAGAAATTATTGTGTTTAGACTTCATTTTTTATTATCAATGCAGCAGCTTTATACGTTCTTTTAACATGAAGTTGTTACTTATTGCCATTGTCCTGGGATTTTTGTTTTCTCAGGATTTCTTCATTTATAAAAGCGTTAAATGTCACATGTTAACTTAAGAGGGCTTTCAAAATAATTATTTTGAGTATAAATTAAGTTTAGTTCAAATCACTTACATTCCATAAATATATTGGTAGTCTGGCTGTAGACTCCAAATAATGTCACAAGGCTGATTATTTTTTTTTTTAAATACCCCTAAATCTGACATTGTTCTGCTATATTATCATCATTATAATAAATAATAAAAATAATAAGAATAAGAATAAATAATAATATTAATAATAATAGTAATAAATAAATAACAAATAAATAATAAATAAATAAATAAATAATAAATAGTAATAATAACTTGTAATCCAATGGTCGAAATTCGACCAATAAGAAAATTTCATTCACTCGCCATTTGTATCACATTCACAAAAGCCGCCACAACNTAAACAATGAATGTTTTAATTTAATGTATTTGTAACACATATTATATATAAATTTTAGCTTTCTACACTCCTCCATATAAACTTTAACTCTGCCAAATCTCACACTCCTCACCATTTGTATCGCATTCATAAAAGCCGCCACAACGTAAACAATGAATGTTTTAATTTAATGTATTTGTAACACATATTATATATAAATTTTAGCTTTTTGCACTCCTTCTCCATCAAAACTTTAACTCTGCCAAATCTCACACTCCGTGCGCGCAATATGCTTAAAAAGGGTTACAAAGTTTTCCCTTCATGTATTAATATATAGATTAGCCTATTGTAAAATGCCATAATATACTTTTCTTCATTATGTTATAGAATTTGTATTTTAATATCACTCCACCTATAATCTGATCGATTATGCTAGTTTAATTATTTACAGTAGGTATATTATGTCACCTACTTCTAAAAGTATGTAAATTTGCATTTTAACTATCATCTATATCTATAAAAGGGCATTCTCAACCTTTTTAAATATGTGTACCACAAAAATAAAAAATTCTGATACTGCCCATGACGGTATATATTAAGAGTAAAAGTCAAGAATATTCCATTAATAGCACTATATTATAAATTATACATATTTTTATTTTATTTATAATACAAAAATTGAACAAACCAATTGCAAATATAGAAACGATTGTGAAAAAAACTTGAAACGTTCTGTGTTGCGATATAACATATCAATGAGTGCACTTTATGATTTCATGTATTCTTTCATTGAAAAATCGATACAGTAAGGATATCCAGATGAGGATGAAAACATGTAAAATTTACCTTTAGATATAAAAATTTTTATTTTTTATAATTTCATGAATCAAAAAATATATATATTTGCATGTCATTCACACGCCAATACTTTGATGTAGCATAAGTGATATCTGTACCACCGAATAAGAAACCCAGGTCCAAAAAAAATTTTTAAAAATAATTTAATTTAATTCTTGTATTTGGAATATGATAATATATGTTGCATTTATGCCTTTAATGTTTACTGTTTAACAGTTTGTCTTTGTGTGGGATTTACAATTAGGCTATCATTCCAATCTGTAATAATGGGTTAATGATTTTAGATCATAATCTCAAATATTTCAGCTCTATACTTGAAATACAAGTAAAAAAAAAGGCCATAATGAGCCTTGCTTGGGGCATATTTAAAATTCTAAAACAAACAACAAAGTAAAAAAAAAATATGGAATGAAAAATACATAGTTTGAAAATTGCAAAGCCAAATTATAACACTAATGTGGTATGAAATCTAAGATGGATATTTAAGGAAGAAAAACAATAATTAAATTTCAAATGCATAAATTAGAAATGAACAATCACATAAAATTATTAAGATCATCATAATTTGTCCTGTAGGCTTAATTAAACATCAGATATTTATAATTTCAAATTGAACATAGAATTTTAAAATACTTTTAAATTTTAATTTATTATTGTAACTCTACCGGAATACGTTTAAATACAGTTGATTTATAATTTCCAATTGTAGGCTACTTAAAACTTAAAGAACGCTTTTTATAATATATTCCTTTTGTATTGTCCAGGAAATTAGATGTGAGCTATTATATTGTTCTTCATTTCTTTTTTCATACAATTTGTTCATCAAATAATGTTACCAATGCCTGAACTTTATTTATTTATTTTTCATTGCTACCTTAGTCAAATTTTCAGAAAATTTAGGCCTAATAAATAAAAAAAAATGTTTATAATAAAGAAATATTAGTTTTTAATTAATAAAAAACGATAAACTAGAACAGTGCTTCTTTTTCCCCCTTCCCTCCCAAAAAAAAATCAGGTCCTCTAACACAGAGGTGCTCAAAGTGGGGGGCGCACCCCCCTGGGGGGCATGAAGAATTATTAGGGGGGTGCTAAATAATTGTAAATAAAAATGTTTGATTTAGAATTTATTTTGCTCCGAGTGCCGTTTTGCTTTGTTCTACAACTGCACACGTTCATTGTCGTATAATTATATATTTTGTCTAAAAAAAGTATTTTCTTAAAAAAAAAAAATAGACTAAACCGTC
>PXIH01S0010294.1:10919-24503 GCA_003024985.2 Euperipatoides rowelli | reverse complement strand
ATAATTTCTTTTTTGGCAAAACAAAAATACATTCTAAATATATTTGTCAAAAAGATAGCTTAAGTTTAATTTGCAGGGAAAAGTTAAATACTTTTGATTAGTTTGCTTTGAGTGAGTAAATAAAATAAATAAAATACTGCTGAAATTATAAAAATTAAAAGAAGAATATAGAAGTAAAAGCTTCATAGAAAGATTAATATTTGAGAATAAAGTTTGAGCAAAGAGCATGGCATTCCAAATAAGGTAGAAAAGTAAAGATTTCATAATCATTGCATCTTTGAGTTGCACACATTGAGAGAATTTGAACAATTATTTATCGGATTAATAATAATAATAATACTTATTTATATGACTATATCTAACAAGGCATTTAGTAGTCAATTTCTCAAAACAGTGCCCGACAATCGGGGAATGCGAATGCTCAAGAAAAACACCTTTCCTCATTAAGCTTTCATATGTTTAAGCTTAGCGTATATAGGATATTTGTTATGCGTTATATGCTTCTTACCTCAAGCAAGATGGCCGCTCGGTGGCTTACTTTGCCTAACGTTCTGATAGGAGTCATTGGCAGTCCAGATATATTTAAGTCGGTGGTTATATCAATGAAATAAAGTTTAATATAACAAGACAAAGCATTTTTTAAATCAGTCTAACAGCAATTTTTTATAGCAAGTTTTCAAATTGATTTTTTTCAAAAATTCAATCAGAAAATTATCAATAGAAGGCATGCTTTGTTTTCACTTCTAGCTCGTTGGAATTTCTCCTTTCTAACTCAATCTTTTTTTTTTCTTTTTTTAGAGAATGTAGCCTATGATTTTTTACTTGCTCTTTTTTTAAAGAATACTTTATCAATTCACTTCGCAGCTTTAGCTCACTGCTGGTTTATGTGAAACAATTTTCCCATTTTTTTTTTCATTGAATATAACCAACCACACACTATAACCACTCATCTTTCAAGCTAGGGAAACTTCGTCTTTTAGCTAGAGTACGCTTGCTTATATATTATGTTGGATAGTATTCTGATTAAAATATTCTAAATTAAATTGTGAATATTTTCTATTAGATTATCAATATTCTTTAGATTCTTTACTTAAATAAATATCTTGAGTATTATTATCTTTAAAAATCAATACAAATATACAAAATGAAACAAAAAAAAAACATACATGCTGTTTATGAACAATGCCATCATGGCACTCTACTTTAAAACTCAGTAATTGACAACACAGCTTCATGTGAACACTGACTTTTTTGGAAACCGGCCTAAAAGAGAAAATTGACTCAGTCCTGTGGACAAAATTTACAAGTGGAACTATATTGGCTTAGTATGGAGGCTAAAAAAAAAACAAAAAAAAACAAAACATTTCTGATTGTCAGCTACAGATCTTTAAAATGTTGGGTTTTATAACCTTGGATCTGAAAGATCCAGCCTTACAGGGTTGGACTGGCTTGCAGGACTAGTGGAAAAAGTTCCTGGTGGCCCAAGGCCTTTGTGTGACCTGTCCAGAGAGAGAAAAATTGACATATATCATCATTACTTTTCTCATAGCTTAGAACAGTACTGTACTATGTTTTTTTAGTTAACTTTACTTTTTTATTGATTTTTTTATTTTTTTAATAATTTATTTCAATTACTAATAATTCTTTTCTGCATACCATCTTGATGGTACAGCTTAATGTAGGTCGCCTACAGAGCCATCCTACTTCTAGTTGTACTACCGAGCACTGCATGTATAAGATAATTCAAACAAACACAAATTGTCATAAATGAGTCCACTTGTATTTGGTTATCTGATAGATACAATAGCATAACTAATAAAATCAAAGAAATCTTCCTCTAGATTTCTTAGAAACCAGTGACTTCAAACCCATACCTATAGACTTTGTAAATAAGTCAATCATCAATTAAGCAAATCTCTGACTCCTACTGTGTGCATATATTGATCGAATTATTAGAATTATGCATGCTCACCTCAGATTCAAGACATAATTTGACACTATTATAAAATATTTAATTATCCATACAGTATCTGTTACTGCTAATCTTTTCTGAAAAAAAGGTAAACAAAATACATCAAAAGAATTGTATTATATCAATTCCATATTTTAATTAAGTAGAAAAAAATGAAGCACTTTTCGTAAAGTGATTTGGCTATAAAAATGAATAAATTCTAAAAATAAAAAAGACTAAAATTTTTTTTAGGAGTTTTGCGCTTGCTCCCACTCCCCTCCCCCAATCTTTTTGATATACTGGGGAAAAAAACCCCATCCCAACATAATCCAGTTTGACACTGCAGCCTTAATTAGATTTATTTTAAATAATAAAATATTTACCAACATTCTATTTTAAGTGTGCATTAGGATGTTTTTATTTTTCCCTCCCCTGCTATTAAATTGCTATATATAAGTGCAGAATATACTTTAGTATAAAGTTCAATCAGTTTATGAATGATTCAAAATTAATTTGTTTTGAGAATTACTTTTTTTTTTCACCCGCAATTCTTACAGTTGTCTGTATTATTTATTTATAAACTAATGTTTATGAGAAATTCAAATTTTATAATTGACTTTATCCTGTTATGGTGTAAATATTTTTACTGCTATTAGATTACTAAAAATGAAAATATTTAAAACAAAGCAACAACAAAAAAATAATCAAAATTTAAAATGCTATTTCGGTATAATAGTATTTAAAGATGAACACGCAATAGTAGATTTAAACATTTTTTGAAATGATTAAAAATAAGAAGAAGAAAAATGATTCCATTTGTTTAGAAATTTTTTTTTTTTAAAAAAAGTAATTTAAATATGAATTTAATAAATAAATATTTTCTTAGAGATTATATTTTATGCAACACCACTTGAAATTATTTAGTGACATAATCCCGGTAAACAATTTGGGATAGCTCCAAGGAATGTCCATTACCTCTATGATTGTTAATTATTGTCTGAAAATCTATATTATGCTTTTCCTATTTAGTTATTTTTTATATTTGCTTCTATATGCTAGCTATTCTAGATACTGGTTGTAATAAATACTTTACGCCAATGATGTCAGATTAGTGAATTACGGTGACACCAGTGGTTATTGAAAACATTATGTTTAAAGGGGAAGAGCTATAAAATGGGTTTTGATTAAAATTATTCTAAAAAACTTTTTTTTTTTTTTAAATAAATTTATTTCATGTGAATATATTTACAATTTTCTAGCTCCGATACTCATTCAACGCCCTTCATGTGTGAGTTCTTGAGTTCGGGTGCATACTTCCCACATCCGGTAATCCTGATCTTGTGACCCAGCGATTGGTTGAGTAATCACATCGCACACGGCTTTTAACGGCTTTAATGTATGTAGAAAGACACCCCATTTTTAACTGGGCCCGGAAAAAAATGGAAAGGTACTGCCCCACAGGGATCAAACCTGTTCCCCTGGACTATATGTCTGAGCGTATGACAGTCCTGATCGATATACACTAGACCACCGTTCCTCGACTAAATTACTTTTTTTTATTGTTTTTTTAACAAGTTGAATCATTTTTTTAGTCATTATCTTCCAAAATAAACAATTTTTTTTAAATCTAGTGCATTGTCACCTTTAAAATTTTTTGTGTGTTTAGAAGACTACTCTAACACTTCTTTACAATTTTTCCACTAAAAATAAAATTTGCACAAAAAATATTTCCATGCGCCACAGTAAAAAAACGTATTTTGAGTTAAATCAAGATTTGATCTTAGTCTGAGATTATATTTAATTTAACCAGAAACAGGAGTTCTCTGGAGAGAAATGGCATCACATTTCTGGTGCATATGGTAATTCCCTGTCCATCCCCCAATTTTAGCTGGGGGATGGACACAGTATCGCAGGTTCACATTCACAAACCTAAGCAAGTTGCAATATAACAGATCACAAGTGTGCTACAGTTAAACTATAATTATTCAATTAAATCATATTTGCTTGCTGCAGCAATACTGTATTTTTTTTAGTATTTTTACTTTTTACTTTATTTTCACATAGTTGTATATTAGATTAATTTACACCTTTTGTCAATTTGTTTCCTTAGGCCATTCTCTTTTCTAGTTGTGTAAATTTTTACACAATAAATTAATTTAATAGGCCTTTATAGTTTTAACTTGTATTCCACTACAGAGGAGTTTAGTGTAGTCTATAGATATTTTTTATTTTTTATACACCATATTAGACCTAGTATATTGTGTATTTGGCCAACTTTAAACCTGGGTCAAGGAAGCAAGACTATAGGCTAATTTAGTCAACTCCTTTTCATTATTATTGAATTTATAGTAAACAACTTGTCAGCTGTAGAATAGAATGATGCAGTCTATAATTTTTATACGTCAAATAATGTCAAATAATTTACGTATGATGTCTTTTCATTTTGCTCTTGGTGAATGACATCATGGTTCATTTAGCAGTTACTATTTGCTTTGATTGACATATTGTGGTTCATGATTTTTTTCTTTGCAATTTTTCTTTTCCTAAGTTGAACATATCGCTTCCCAATTTATTTTATTTCTCTTAATGCATTAAACCTTAATTTAGCAACCCAAGCAGCTAACATTTTTGTTATCTTTTGGGAATTTTATAAAAGGTATAGGGATTTAAACTTGCTCCAGCATTTTTGCCAGTTAAGGCATAACAATAATACATGTTGAAGATTTTTAAGCAGGTACTAAGTAGAGTAAACGCTATTGTTTCAAAACTATTACGAGGCAAAATAGCTCCACCATGCATATTACATTATATACAATTTTGTTTAAATTATTTTTTTTTTAATTATTTTTTTTTCTGGTTGAATTTTTTTTTTTCAGTTATTGTCTTTGAAAGTAAATTAAAAAAGAAGAAAGAAAAAATTTGTCAGATTCCATTATTTGCCCACCAGCATAATTAACATTAGGAGTCGCACGACAAATAAAATGTAATAACGTGTGGAATTAGTATTTTTTTTCTCGACGATTTTAGTATATTTTCTTTACAGTCCTAACCTTACCGTAACCCTGAACTCTAGGATAATCTAGAAGTGAAATAATAATCTCAACTTACTACCATTAGCCATATTGGTGGGCAGATAATGGAATCTGACCAAAAAATCATTTCAGTTGACCTTTAAATTGACAAGGATGGCTTAATAATAAAAAAAATTAAAATAAAAGTAAATCTGGTGACTCGGTGTGTCAGTTGGCAGGAAGGTAGGCTGCAAACTGAGGCATCCCAGGTTTGAATCATGCTTAGAGCATGGACATCATGTGACATTTTATAAATAAAATGTAATCCTGTTTTCTTTAAAAAAAAAAAAAAAGTAAACATGTCTGATTATTTACAAATTCCTTTCAGCTTCTAATATGAATTTTAAATTCTTTAGTTTGCAATTCCTGTATTTCTTAAAATTTATCTCATTATCAAATTTTTAAAGAACAAAACTGGCCAAGTTTTCATTGTGATTATATATATTTTAATATTGGTTGGTATAATTTCTTTGTGAATAATGTAACTTTTCAAGTTTTTGATTTATTGAAAATAACTAGTTTTCAAAACAATCAAAATAAATAATTGTGCCATTTTATTTTGATATAAATATCTCAAGATAAGATTTTAACTTTTTTTTTTTTTAGAATGTATTCACTTTTTATACATAATTACTCCATTCTTACTTAAAACAATAATCTAACAAATAAGAAAGTTATCCCCTTAAAAATTAAAAAAAAAAATATTTTTAAATAACTTATTCTGTGTTTTGCATACAATTCATCCTCATTTTTTAATCTGTGACTTAGAATAATTTGATTTAATTTTGTCAGAATACTTTTTACGGAAAATTTGAAACAAATTTGAAATATTCTGGTTGAGTTTACGATGACATTTACAAAAAAAAAAAAAAAAATGTTTTGTTAGTGGATCAATATTGTTCTGAACCTGACATTATGCTTCAATCGAAAAATAAAATTTGAACAATTTTATGTTTTCCTGATTGTCTAGAATGGTAAATTTTATTGTTTAAAAATACTTGCATCATGTGATCAATGTCTGCTGAAATAACCAATCAAAAACCAGAAATTCAACTAATACCCTTTAAATCTGGTTCTAGCAGAAGTAATGCTACTTTTTCTTTATAAATTAATATTGTAATGCTCGCTAATTTCTTATTCTTTTTCTCTGTTGTGCATGTAGGTATGTGTATTATGAAAATATATTATTATACAGTATATAATATATATATATATGTATACATTTATATATTATATATACTATATAGTAGATATACAGTGTAATGTATATATTACTGTATATACAGTATATACAGGTAATATCAAGGGTGTCCACAGGGGTGGGAAAGGGGACCAGTCTCCCACCAGCTTATGGTAAGACAACAAAGAATAAATAAATTACTTGTCAGTCATGTTGAGTGCCATTCCAGCAAGCAAAGATAAAGTATTAGATTTACAACAACCTTTTGATTAAAGTCGAATGAATTTTTAAATTTCATCAAAATGAATAATTAGCATCAACTTGCACATTCTAGGAAGTAAACTAGTTTTTGACAGGTTACAAATAGTAGCTAATTAGCCTACATTCGTTCAGCCCTTGCTATAAATTAGCAAGAGATGAGTGAGGAAAGTAAACAAGCCTGAAATTAGTCACTTCTCTCCGAATGTGCCAGTGAACAATAAAAAAAAAACATATTTTAAATTTACCCCTTTATAATATATACAATATATTATCAGCCTATATCTATCCATTTCCAGCCAGATCTGGTAACCTTTTTTATTTCATCCTCCCATCTGACATTAGGTCTGCTTCATGGTTATTTTTGTTCCATGTATAACATGATGCCATTTTATCTAAAAAGCATACAGAAAGCCTACAAGTAGGGAGAAATTAGCTCCCAAATTTTAGTATGCCTCTCATTAATAAGGAAATGAATAAATAGACCATTTTTTTTTGCAGTTATATCAATTATTGAGTAAAATAATTATAAAAATTGTCACAATATTAGAGTAAATTATCATTAATCTTTATTGACCAAATTATTTCCATAATCAAATAAAGAATATGTAAGTCCAGTGCTAAACTGTCATTTAGTACTATTGGTCTATTGCTAAATCTATTTATTTTTTTCCTTATCTTAAAAAAGAAAAAAAAAAAAAAAGCTAAATTTTGAACGAGCTGCTTAAATTTCCTGTTTCACATCTAATACTGAAAGTGCACAGGTATTTCCATTTAATGTTACAAGTTCAGATAATAAAAGTTTCACTACTAAGCATTACATTAATCAAGAACATAACATTCTCTACTCATATCTGAGTTCTGATAAGGATAAGTTTGTTATTTGTGTATCTACAAGGATGAGTTACAATATAGGTCTATAGTTAAACATATCAAACAACTTTTAATTAGAAGAAGAAAATACCCAGATGCAGGGAGTCAGTGTAAAGTGTATTTAAAATCATATATCCAATACCCTCCTCATCCCTAACACCTACATAACCATGCAAGATTACATTTATTATTATTATTATTATTATTATTATTATTATTATTATTAGTAGTAGTAGTAGTAGTAGTAGTATTTAAGCATAAATTCCTACATTTTGCAATGCAATTCATTAAAAATATTATTTAATCTATTTAGCTTTCATCAAATAAATATATTATTGTGCTCTATCAAATAAAAATGTTATTTGTTCCTCTCCCTCCCTTTTTAATGAAATAAATGTTAATTGGTTGAGTTAACTAGCTAAACCGGAGCAGAACATGTGCACCCTAGGATGCTAATTTATTACCAAAATTTTTAAAAGTATATAATCTAATTTTAAGAAAGAAATTAATAAGAAACCATCAAAAATTTGCTTCTCTTCATTCAGCTTTTCTAAATTACTTTGACCTTTTCATTGGTTATTTATGTTAAAATAACTCAGACTATCTGCCTACCTACCTCCTTACCACCTTCTCTCCCTCCCTACCTAACCACCTCCCTTCCTCCCTCCTTCCCTCTTTAACTCTAACTCCCTCCTTACCTCCCTTTCTACCTTTCTCCATACTTCCCTTTACCTCTCCCTACCTCCCTTTCTATCTCCTTACATCCTTTCATACCTCCCTACCTGGCACACACTATTATTAACAATTTATTTTTCTGCCACATACTAAATGTACCACAAGGATTTTATATGTATATAGATTATCTGACTTTATAATACACCAGAGCTTGATGTGAGTTGTTGGTACATAATGGATATTTTTTTTGTTTTGAATCATTTATTTCATCGTTGTTGTTTGTAATAGTTAATTAAGTCAAAATTAGCAAAACATAATAATAAAAAAAAGAAAATCCTAGTGCTTTAATTTCAATTTATTTTATAAAAATTGTACCAAGTGCCACTTAATTATTTTTTGCAGCCATAAAAATGACTGGTAAGGAAAAATTGAAAAGTTTGTTATTTTTATACAGTTCAGGCCTGTGTAGTACAGGAGCCTATCTCGTATACCATTTCTAGGTATTCCTATTCATTAATGCATTGCTCAGAATCATGTTTACATTTATTTAATAAATCTATCCATTTTGAACTCTAACTGTACAGTATTAACAACTAGTTATAAAATAATAAATTTTAACAGTTAATGATAAAAACATCAAATATAAATGTAAAATAATAATTAATTAGTACNAAAATGTATTACCTGATTTAAAACTTTAAAATTAGACTTCAGAATATTTTAATGTAGTACTATTTAATTTTATAGATATTATCCAGCAAAAAAAACAAACAAACTGTAAAATGACTTGTCTAGAAAGAATGGCTGTGGCATAAGCTAATCAACCTAGGTTGGTCAGTCAAAAATGCAAGTTGAAATTTTACTGCGTAATAAACATAGGCTACAGTTTGTTTGGTCGTTGTTTTGCATTAAGTAGGGTGCTTGGAGATTGTTACAGTTCGGTTGTTGGTTTCACATAAAATACGACAATTGGAGATAATGGTTTTAATTTCAAGATATTTTTTTATAATTTTCGTGGAACACTTGTAACAAGTTCAAGGAACATTAGTGTTCCAGGACACCTGATGAGAACTACTGTATTATATTTCACGTTCATTTATTTAACTATAAAAATATTTACAGATATTAATAATCAATTAAATGTATATCTATATAAGAACTTAGCCCCTTAGGATATAGATCTTAATTACACAGTTTAAGAAATTAATAATAAATCATCAACAAAATATATTAAAACTATCAACAAATCATTAAGAAGTATTTACATGGTTAAAAACTAAAACAAATTAACACTTTAATCCGACATCAATTTTGTTTATTCAAAATCTCGACCAACTTAGGAATGGTTGATTTGCTTGAATCTTTCAGTTCTAATGAATGGTACAAAATGTTTATCCGCATTCCTTGTATTATGAGATGACGTAGATCCTCACTTACATGGGAGATAATAGTTAAACTCACCAAGAAAAGGTTTGGCCAATTTGTTCATTGCTATAGATCGAAGGTTCTCAAGCGATTGAAGCCCCAGAACTTCTAGGGAATTCTTATAGTTAATATACTCGCCTTTCATAATTATCTTCAAAATTCTTCTTTGTATTTTTCTATCTCATTGCTTTGTGCTTTGGTGATTGATGACGACTATACTTCACTACAATATTCAACACATGGTCTAATATATGTTGTATATATGTTTTTAAGTGAAAAATATCAAGTTTTAGACTTTTCAGTCTATATATAATGAACATTTTCTTATAAGCATTTGAGATTATCATTTCAATATGTAGATTCCATTTTATATCATCTTGCACAATAAGGCCCAGGATTTTACAAGATTTACTGTTTGAATGTTTTCATTTTGAAGGTTTATATTCATCATGAATCATAAGGCATGATTTACTAGAATTTATTAGCATTCCACAATGATCTGAGTCAGAATATGCAATAGATGATATGTTCTTTTTCTAACAGTGTATGAAAGTTAGATTTTAACACCTTTTTAAATAAAATAAGAAAATTTGATGAATTAAATATAAATTTTAGAAAACAAAAATTAAATTGACAAAGATAAAAATACATACTCTTCAAGAAATCCTTCAATATTTTATTACAAAATGTATTTACATAAGATTAGATGTAGTTTAAAAAGGACAGTAAAATAAATGAATAATTAAAACACAGTGAGAATTAATATCAAATTGTTAATTAACAACTTGAAAAAAAAACAAAAAAACAATTTAAACAGTGTGTGCGTGTATGGGGAGGGTATAATAGAAATGTATTTATCACTGGGGATATTTATCACTGGGGAAGGGGGAGTCATGACATAAAAAAAAATGGACACTGCTGCCCTAAACCGTATTTATTAAATGTGGATTGATTGCTTTATACTTTTAAATATGTTACTTCATCAATTTTCCTACAATTTTTTTTTACTCCATCAAACGGTTATCTTTGCTCTCATCAAATAAATGTTTAGGTGATTTTTTTTTTTTGGTTTAACAAGAAATAAATATTATTTGTCATTTGGTTCCATCAAATAAATTTGTTGATTTCTGCTGCTATAAAATAAATTAATCGACTACAATATTTTTTTTCCAGGAAATAAAATATGATACTGTAATTGAAGAATTTTGTTCAATCAAATAATTAATAAGTTCTTTATGTTGCTTTGATCAAAAAGTTGTCACTTATCAAATAATTATAGGCCTATCCTTTTTTTTTTTCTTTTAGTTGAAACAACTTAGTATTACTTTTGTAATTTTAGCCCTTCAAATACCGATATACAGTATGTAAAGATAATAAATAAATGAGACTCAGTGATTATGGATTCCTTAAAACTTAATATCCAACTCTCATTTTCTCACAACAGCGCTGCTATAAATAGCCAATGCCACAAGGTTTTTCCCTCCCCCCCCCCTTTGATAAATAAATAAAAATTTTAAATTTATTTTGCATTAACATTTGGATAAAACATAATTGCCTTATGTACACCATTGATACCGTACTATATACTAAGATAATTTTTTTCATCAGCCTTCAGCTGATGAAAAAAATTCTAAAGATCCTACCTCAAAGTGGGAGATCAGATCTGAGCTTCCATATCAAAGTGGTTCATATAATAAGACAACTGTCTTATTATATGTACTGCATATATTTTTTGTGATTATGGAATCTGTGCATAAAATTCTACATCCTGGTATGCGCTCTTGTAGAAATTTGTTGTAAAGAAGGAAAAAAAATAATAGAAAATAAAATAAAAGTAATGTATCAAATGCACAAGTCAGCCCAATGAATTTGAATACAGTATTATACCACAAAAGGGCAATATTAAGATGGATTGAAAGCAGAGTTTTAGGAACATTCTAGAACAGCTTGTCCTATCTGTCATTCAATGTAGACCAGGTAGTTTTCACAGGTGTGCTTGTTCCTGCTTGAGCATACCACAATGAGATAGTGGTTTAACAGAAGAAGTATGAAAGTTGTTTGACTGCTGAGCAATATTTGAAATGCTGTGTATAATCAAATGTTTGGGGGTAAATGTTAGCCAGAAGATGGATAAAAATGCTTTCAGCTGAGAGAGTTTGGTCGTCCTAAGGAACAGATGGGTAATGATGTTTGACTAAGGGAATTGTAGAATATTTAAAGGGTAAAGGATTAGCCACCATAAAAGATGAATTTATTGATTTCCACAATGGAGGAAAGTAAAGTGCTTAGTTAAAAGAAAAAAACCCAGCTTGTATAAAATGTTTGCAGGGATCATAGCTACGTGGAGGCACTTGTTGAACACACATAATCCTAATGAAGGAATTTTTGTTGTTGAACTTATTCTCCCATTGTTTCATCAGCAAATTTATTTATTATAAAGTTGTTGGGTTAGCTCAATTTTAATTTAATTTTTTTAAATAAGGAAATATAAAGTTTATAGCTAAAACTTTAATTTATTAAATAGAATAAATGATGATTAGTGATATCCCATTTAAAAAAAAATTGATGTTTCTTGTACCATTAATTTAAGAAAGTAGAATAATACAAAATTTAATTTTGCGCTCTATTTATTTTCTCAATATTTATTTGTTTATTAATGGCATAGCTTATCTAATTATGCTACACTTTTCTTTTTCATCTCAATATTTATCTATATTATTATTTGTATTTCCGTAAATTTAAATCTCTTCGCTTTTCTATTTTTAATTGGACTGAATAAGTGGTTTACTCATTTTACAACTTGGGGAAAGTTTTTATTCAGTAAGAAAATTATTTTCAAGGTTCATATTTTTCATAGATACTCCATTTATAAATTCTTTTAATTTGGAATTAAATATAGAATCTTTTTTTTTTTAAAAAAAAATACTTTCTGCACCATTTAACAGACCCATCTTATGAACTGCAATTATTATTAGTTTTTAAAAACTATACAGTAATTTATATATCATTTCTTCACAGCTGAGCCATTCTCATTTTCTCATACAACAAATGATAAAATTGTTTATTTTGAAAAGCGAATGCGTGTTTTTAATGATTCTCTTGTGAATTTGATAAAATTTTTAATGTTTGATCATTAAAAAAAAATTTGTAAAACTGGTGGACTTGTCTAGGGTTCAATAGTTTATAATAGTTCTGTTAGTGTACCAAAAATGGGCACTTTTTNTAGTTCTGTTAGTGTACCAAAAATGGGCACTTTTTTCCCCCCCCCCCCCCCCCCAAAAAAAAACACAATTTTAAAAAAAAAAAATATTCACAATTTACTTTTCAAACATTATTGACTGTTAAGACAAATTAATATAAAATAAACAATGTCATACACTATAGTATTGAAGGATTATGTCTGCAGTTATTATTGACAGAGTGTTTACAGATCTATCAGGGACATTGTACAAAAACGTTTCCAGCTGATTCCTTATCATGAACTGTTGTGGCATTTGTTAAATTATTGGTTATTATTAATCTAGCAAAGTGGGCTCTTCACCTTTTAAGAGTTGGGTTAGGCTAAAGTTGTTTATTATGTAGCAGGAGTTAGGATTCGGGCTGAAATGAAGATTAGGACTGTAAATAAAAAAATAAAAATTGTGGGGGAGGAGGGGGGGGGGAACGAAAAAATATCCAAAAAAATGTTTAGGGTTACACAATATAATTTTTAAAAAAAATCACTATTTTTTTAATTAGAACAACATAAATAAGTAAAAATCATAATTAAAAAAAAACAAAGTCTTAAAATCACGTGCTGGAGAAAAAAAATCAAAGAATAATTACAGGATTTATAGTTTCTGGAATAATTGTGTTCTGAGTTTGCTATACAGTTGGCCAACAAATTTTGTAGCCCCTTTTACTTTAAATTTTCAAAAATTAATCCACAAGGGAGGGAAGGTCATAGGGAGCCTGGCTTTCAGGTAAATCAAACATCCGTGCACTATGATGAGTGGTTGAGGAGGAGTATCAAATCTTACCAATATACAGTCATTTCTACTCTGTTATTATATAGATGTTCTCGACTTTTAGCAGTGGCGTTGTTAGGCCTTTTTAGAGGGGGCTTGCGCCCCCCTCACTGACATTTGCGCCCCCTTGATCAAGTATGAATG
>PXIH01S0010290.1:16280-26443 GCA_003024985.2 Euperipatoides rowelli | reverse complement strand
ACGACCTTGGGGAAAATGATGGGTAAATTTTGCCAAAATAATTCAATGTTCTGGGGAAATTTGTTTGCCTGAAAATATTTTGCACCCCTGCCTAGGTCAACGTAAAACCACCACACTTTCAAGTGTGAAACAGCTCATTGAAACCTATGTTCTTTAAAATCGTTGTGAGGCAACGAGTCATCTTATTGCTGTGTGTGTGTCACCGGCCTAAACATCAAAAGAAGCACTTTTTAAAACATGAATAGGATTCTTGAGACCAGTAACAATTTCTAAAATTTATTTAAAAGATTTTTGGCTTACAAATAACTATATCCTTTTTAATCAAGATATGTTTGTTACAATGTGAGTATATAAGCGTGCTAATTGGATATTTCTGACATCTCCCCCCCCCCCTAATATTTGGTGTAAAAATTCTCAGTTAACTAAGGTTATATGGTACTAAGAAATTGGAATTTATAAAGTGGTTATATACTTTATAACTGTCTAGAAAAAATGTTTAAACATACTTAGCAGACAATATCTAATCTGAATTTAATAAAATAGATAATTACAAATTTACACAAACAAAATTAATTAGCAGCCATAGCCTAGTTAACTAATTATAGCTAGTTTAGAGTTGAGTAATCATAAAGCTTATTGATAATTTACTTCAAAGTTTATATTATAAATAATGTGTATAATATATTCAGAAAATTGCAGAACAAGTGTTTGGCCTTGCAAAATATTTTTTCATTCCAATGATCTATTTTTAAAATTAATATTGTAGCGAAAGTACAGATGAATTTTAAACTTACTATACATAAGAAATCTGAAAATGTCTTAACAAATGTGTATCTCTAGAAAATGATGAAACTTTAATAATTTTAAAAGATAAAGTTAGTAGGAATAGGTATCATAAAAATTTTGATACTACTGTATATAAAATACTCAGATGTGTGTTTGCTATCTGTCTAGCCATTCGTTCTTTGGTTTGATTGTTAGCTGTCTTTATGGACTATTAATATGAATCTTAATATAACAATTCAATAATTATTAAAATAATACAAAATAAAATTATGCAGTTGATATAGCATAAAACTTAAAGCCTAGCACACACTAGGAGAATTTTTCTTTGAAGCATCAAAGAATTGTACTCCGAAGGTAAATATTCTCATTGTGTCAAAATACTCTAGAGAAAACGAGACATCGAAGAGAACTCTTTCATCACTTTCAAAAGTAGACCTCTGGTCTACTTTTTGAAAACTTTCTCCTCAAAGCCAAAGTTCGCAGCCAATTACCGGGCGATGAGAAATTGACAACATGTGACTTGACTTTACTAACTAAAAAATAAAAATGCTGGCCACTCGCTTCGCCAACAAAAACTGGAACGATGAAATATCACTATTAATTCAAGAAGTAGAAAAATATCCGTGTCTGTACAACTAGCACTTAAATTTTATTAAAAAAGACGATTCTGCAAGCCATTGGTATTATACTGTATGTAATACAATAGGTAAATGACTTCGATATTTAAAACTGAATCGTCGCTGCTTGGAAATTAAAAAATCTATTTATTTTTATGCATATACTGTATATACATGTATATTTAATACAATAATATACAAATCAATGTGGTAGTCATTGAATGTCACTCCATTTTGACAACAGGAGTACGCACACTAAGAGAAAAACTTTCAAATAAAAAAAAATTCTAGTGTGTGTCAGAATACTCTTGCGATAACTTTTGCATCATTAAAAAACTGCCAAGTATGAAAACGACAAAGTTTTTTTTCTCCTATTGTGTGCCTTGCTTAACAGCTTTAAGAAAAAACTCTTGAGTGCTGGCTTTATTATTACTGGAATTACGCCTATTAGACAGTGATAGTTATATTTTGATTTTCCTCCAAACATAAAAAATAATAGGAAATTTTGAGTATTTTTTTAAATTCTAGAGAAACATTATTTTTAAAATCTTTGATTGTTAGATAAAAAAGTTGGTGGAGGGGGTAGGGTAAAATATTTCAATGGCCTTACATAGTGAATTGCCAGTTTTTACCTTCTAGCTTTCCCTGTTCCTGAGATATTCATCTTGCTAACTAGTTGGCATGATGAATGTATCAGGATTTAATTTGCATGTTTTATAATATATTTTAAAAAGTAATCATCTTGATTTTTTTTTTTAGTTGGCAAAAACGTTCAGGCCACAATCGTGCACAGATTTTGTATTATTTGGCCGAAAACCTAGAAGTACGACGGAAGGAATTTATAAAGATTTTAATGGATTCATGTGGAAAAGATGAACCAGATAGCAGCTTAGAAGTTGATGTAGCAATACAGAGGTTGTTTCATTGGGCTGCCTATTGTGATAAATATAGGGGAACAATTCAGGTAAATTATTTAATCATTTAAAGATAAATATTTTTTTTTTTTAAATTTAGAGGAAATATTTTTAATCAAATTAAAAGCAATGACCATTTGTCTGACATTGTGTTTCTCACTTTTCCTAGTATAACCTAAGGTTAGTGCAACCAACTTCTGGTATTTTATTGAAATACCTATCAAATTGTCAGCAATTTGAACTGGATTACTTATAAATTTAATTAGTTTTTGGGGTAAATGTTTAGAAAATTTGATTTTGGGTCATGTTTCACATACTGTATATTGATTGCAATCATGTTAAATGAACTTTTATTGAAATAATAAAGATTGAGGCAAAAAGTTATGACATTTAATTGTAATAATTTCTTAAAGTTCTTATAAATAAATAAAAATAATTTAAAACATAATTTTTAGTAAAAAAAAAAAAAAACAACCCTTGTATTTGTTTTTTAAATAATTATTTAAAGTTTGCCCAGATAATCATTTCTTAATCTTCTAATCAAATAGTTAAGTTCTGAATTTTAAAAATTTAAAGAATTAATGGGAATAATGTACTGATTTCTTGATTTGTATTTTTACTGATAAAATCTAGCCTGCAATCCCCACTTTATTTTTATATTTTAGGAAACTACTACATATGGTACAGTTTTTAAACTTTATGACGCTATGGGAGTTATTGGTATTGCTTGTCCTGATGTTTACCCACTCCTGGCTTTTGTGTCTTTATTTGCTCCTGCAATTGCTTTAGGAAACAGTGTTGTTATAATACCAAGTCAGACTTATCCTCTTCCTGCTTTAAATTTATATCAAGTAAGTTCTTTTTTTTTTTTTTGTCATGGATCATTTATCTTGTGGCTTTTTATTATTTTTGCTTTATTCATTTTTGTAGGTTTTTGAAACTTCAGATTTACCAGGAGTAGTTAATATTATTACCGGTGTGAGGGACCATCTCAGCAAGTTTTTGACTGAGCATCAAGATGTCCAGGCTATGTGGTATTTTGGTACTGCTGAAGGTTCAAAATATGTTGAATGGGCATCGGCAGAGAATTTAAAACGGACTTGGGTAAATTATGGTAATAATCGTGATTGGATGGATCTGAATCAAGGTCAGGGAGAAGAGTTTCTCTACCATGTTACTCAATGCAAAAACATTTGGATTCCTATGGGTGATATTTTTGCTAACTAATGGTGTTTCCTTACGATTTCTCATATAAATTTTTTTTTTTAATTTTTTATATAAAATTGTATCTTGAAAATTATTTTTTCGGCATACTGTATATAGTATATTTTTAATGTTTTACAAAATGAATAAAATTAAAAGCATTTATCATTTTATATTTACACTATTTACAGCAAATTAATATTTCATAATAAACTAAATTGATGTATCTGAACATTTTTATATTATATTTATCTTTTCATAACTCAAACTTTTAGCAAATGGAATTAGTTAAACTTTTCTTGTTTGCATGAAAAGAAAGCAAGTTGAAATTTGAACATTTTTTAATAATGAGGGAATGGAGAAATTTGCAGTAGTCTAATACCATTAATTACACTGGGTAGTAAAATTAATAACTGCTGTGCACATAGTGAAACTTTATCAACAAATTAAGATTCTTCCTATACAGTTTAAATTCAAATTCAAATTTTATTGTTTAAGAATATATTCTTATACAAATCAGACAAAATGATGCCTAAGTTACAAAAAAAAAACAAATACAGTATAGAGTTACATTAAATAACATATAAAACGTATATAAATATAAAAAAAATCAGTACCAGAATTTAAGTACAGTAGATCTCCATAAGTTTAAGAAAAACAAACAAAGCTATAAATATATAGCTGCATTATATAGGTAGAAATAACACAATATTTTCCTAGATATAAATTTATACATAAAGAGGAAAAAAAAAAAAATCAGCATCAGTATTCAAATAGTTCTAAATAAATAACATACTTGCCATTTTTAAATTTTCTTTATTAAAAAAAAATAACGGTTGAAATTTTTTTTTAATCACTGCCATTTTAACTATCAATGGCATTGACAGTCCATTTTTTAAAAATTTCAAATAACCATTTTTTCATCAAAAAAGCTATTTCACCAATTTTCCAAAGCAAAAGACAATAATGGACATGCTTGGTCAGTCACACTAAAGCTACAAAATAAAAGGAATAAAATAACATACTGCTCCCAATGACTATTTGTTACTGTACATAAAAAGAACCAATTTTACTATTGTCCACATAAGGTTTATGATTTTTTTTGCTGATATGCCATTTTATATACTGTATGTTATACCTCCAAGTAAGATGTTTATATAACATCCAATAAACAAAGCATAAATCTTTTTGAGATTCTTTGATGAAAATGAAAAACCCACCCTTTTAAATATCTTAGCTTTACTTAGAGAAAATAATGTTTCTGATGTTACCTGTTGACTAGTAATAAAATGATTCTTTGGTTAGATAGACAATCAGATTTTATTTATAGATAATCCTTGAGTTGCTAATTTGTAATAATGAAAGCCCTGATTTTTATACTTGTACCACAGTATTTATGTAAATTACTAAAAATCTCTCTAGATAGCCAACATCTGTCGAGTGAACCCATACACATTTATAGTATTCCCATAAATCCTGGTTAAACCCAAGCTAAAATGTTTTTATTTTGTTTGGAAGCCATAAAACAACAATAACTCACAAGTTATGCAATATACTGTATACTGTACTTATTTAATTTTTCATAAATTATTACTGATTATTGTAACATTGTAAAACATAAGGAGTTTCATATATTTTATTTCAGTTCTACTCATGTTTAGTGATTTAATTACTTCAGAAAAATTATTTGTCTGACAAATCTTTGAATTTGATTTAATAATAATTATTATAGCATAATTATAGCTCTAGAAAAAAAATGATTAAGTAAGCTGTTCAAGGCCAGTCATTTACAACAGTGGTGGGCAAACAGTAGATCGTAATCTACTGGTAGATTTGGCATATGTTATGTACAGTAAGATTTTTTTTTTCTCCCATAGTTTTATTTTAAATAGGATTACATTAAATTGCCAATTGCATAAATATCAGTTGGAATTCGTTTGTATTTTATTTAATTTTGGTGACTAAAAAATACGAGATTAATAATTTTCTTAATTCTTAAATAAACTTTTAAAGTGTTATAATAGTTAAAAAAATGTGGTAGAACGTGGCATTTATAAAACTTTTAAAGTAGCCCAACACAAATTTAACGAGAAAAATCTAATTTTCCCCTAGAATTAGTTACTTTGCATGTCAAAAAGTTTCACAAATATACTATCTAATAAGAAACACTTAAAACTAATATAAATGCATGCACAGGCTTATTTTATCTCTATTATCTACCTTACAAATAATGTTAACCAGTTAGGCGTCCTCTCAACTTGTACATAAGTACGATCATGAATTGTTCACTTTTCTTACTTTCCTATTTTTTAAAAAAAATATAAGAATGAGCTGTACTGTAAGTGCATAAGTCTAAGTGGATATCTTTTCCATAATTTAGAAAACGCAGTGACATCCAAATCCAATCCGTAGTATGTATAGTATGAGAATGAGTTCAATTCTCTGATCCATTGTCGAAGAAATTTTCTTATACTAAAATGAATAGTAAAAATGTTAAATTTGATTAAAATATTAATACACTTATAGGATTATCATCTTGAAGCTTTAAGTAAGTGACATCTTTAGCAAACCCTAGAAGCTAATCTGAAAAGTTTGATTTGAGTCTGGAGAGCCAGGTTTAGCACAAAATTCTTCTCCTTTGCTAATTCTTTAATTTAACAAGGCAATAAAAAAATGTTGTCCAAACTTGGACTAGATGTTTAATTTTGTCTGCCTTTTAGGATTCTTTTCATTCACTTGCATTTTCAAAGCAATGATAGAGGAAATATTTATCAGCAAGTTGCTGAACAAGTGGCACTTTGATTAAATTCACTTGCTTCAAAATTTTCAATATACGGCATTATGCAAAGTAAACATTTTTTGGTTTGACTATGAACAACAGCTTTCAGCTCAACCCTACTCATTAACATATTATTTTAAAAGGTGGTTGATTATTCGCTTATGAAAAATAGAGTTAAGCCAAAAAATTTAAACTGATTAAATAAAGTTTTAAAAATTTCAATAACTCTCTGTCTTACTGAATTTAGTTCTCTCTCTCATAGATTCCCTTAAGATATTTTTTTTTTAAATAAATTCAGACTTAATTTTAAAGATAGCCTAATATTGTTTGCCCAAAACAAACTAAATTTTAAGGTAGAAATGAAAATTGATCATAAACATTAAAAAAATTTTCAGAATATCAGTTGNTTTTTTTTTTTGTATCAAATATTTTTAATGCTAATTTTTAGCTTTCATGTGAAATTGTGAAGAATTCAATATACATCTGGTCCCCGGTTAACGCTATTAATTGTTTCTCAAAAATCCGGCTTTATTTGGAACATAAATTGTCATAAAAACAGGCTAAAACCATTCATTTAGTTATCTTTCATAGATTCTTTATGAGAGAGAATAAAGTGAATAAAAAAATATTTCACAAACAGTAGTCAATAAAATTATAAACAAAAAAAAAGCAGTTCTTTGTCTATAGTTTAAATTATATAAAATTAAATACCATATTTAATATTTTAAAGCGAAAGATGAATTTAAATAAGTGGTTTTTTTTTTTCTTCCTGTTCTTTTCTCTTAAACTTTATTATCAATTGCATTAAACTAATAAATGTGAAAGTCAATAATCAATTAAAAAAAAAAGACAAATGTACCAAAATATTATTTATAAACATGACCCACACACAAACAATTTCTCCCACTCAAGACGACCAGATACTAACTTAACATACTGTGGGCTACATTACTTCTTAGGAAGTAAAGAGAGAGAAAATAATTAATTTTAACAAAATAAGGTAAGTGATAATAAATGTGTAATACTTTTGGCAGCTTGCTCAACTTTCAAAATGAGTTACATTGTTGTAAATAGTTGTTTAATTAATTTGAGAGAAATTTTAGTTTTTGTTGTTGCAAAGTTATAATGGCCATTTTGTTTTTGTAATTGTTTAATTAAGGATAATTTTAAAGAAATAATTATGCTAGCGAATAAAATTACAACCTCTTTAAATAAAAGTATTAAAACAATATGAAGAAAAAAAGAAAATATATTAAGAGAGTAAATAAAATTACAAGGTCTGAATTTGTAAATTATACTAATGATTTATTAACAAATTATTTTTAATAAGTAAATAAAATTAGAAAAACATTTTTTTTTTTGTAACACATGGGGTAGTGCAACCAGGATAGTTACATGGTTAATTTAAATTTTTTTAAGTTAAATTTAGCTAATGACAATTTTAGTAAAAAATACTTTAACCATAAAATTTCTTTAACAGTGAATNGATGTTATTCAAATCCAAAAAAAAAAAATTACATGCTAATTTTTCATACAAGAATGCAACTTTTGGCAGGTATTGCAAAACAAAAATTAAAAAAATTATTTCTACCAATTATTTACTAAAATGCTTACTATCTAATTAAAGAGAAAAGAAGTCTGATTTGTTTTAAAAAAAATCTACTTTATCTGATTTGGTTTTTATTCAGTATTTAAAATACGTAATTTTGTTTTTTCAACCGCGGTTAACTAGTTGCTTTGAAGACTGACACTATCCAATAAATGACATCTTATTTTAATATCTAGGTCAATCTGATGGTTTTCTTGACATCAAACAATAGCAGGATGACTATTGGATACTTTTATCTATAGATTTAAACATATTTTATTGCCATTCCAACGTTAACATTCAGCCCCAAAGTAGGCTACTACAGTCGACAATGGTACTAGGACAGATTATTTTTCAATTAAATCATATTTATAAATATATCTAGGTTTTATGATTGTTATTGGATGAAAATCAAATGTTTGTATAACATTCCAAAGGATTAGAATTGTTTAAAATTATTATTATTTTTTATTTAGATATTTAGTCCACCCTAGTACCACTGACAACTGTAGTGTTTTGTGGCAGGCTGTTGATGTATGAATAAAATGGCAATAAAATATATTTAAATCTATAGATAAAACATCACATCATATATAAAAATATCCAGTAGTCATCCTGCTATCATGTGATTTCTAGAAAAGCCATCAGATGGACCTAGTTATTTAAAACGTACATCATTTATTAAATGGCTACAGTCTACAAAGCAATATTAGTCTACCATGGTTGAAAATACAAAATTATATATATTAAATACTGAATAAAAATCGAACCAGATAAGGTAGAAACTCAATTTATTTAATCAAACCACGCTTCTTTTTTCTTTAATTAGATAGTAAGCATTTTAGTTAAAAATTAGTAGAAATAATTTAAAAGTCAGTCAGTCTTATACTAACTTTAGCCGAAGGACAAAGGACCATCTACCATTGGTGATGGAGATTGATAATTCCACTTTGGAAATTCTTTATATTTTTAATTTTAAAATAATTATTTTAAGAAAAAAAAATACATACAATTTCAGTAGCATATTAAACTATATAAAAACAAAAAAGTAGATTTTAATTCCATTTATTTTTAGAGATATGAAATGAGATATGTGTGAAATTTAAATCATCATAAATAAAATTCACTGCGGTTCATGTCAAGATTGTTAGTGTATATATACAGTATANTTATTTTTAATAAGTAAATAAAATTAGAAAAACATTTTTTTTTTTGTAACACATGGGGTAGTGCAACCAGGATAGTTACATGGTTAATTTAAATTTTTTTAAGTTAAATTTAGCTAATGACAATTTTAGTAAAAAATACTTTAACCATAAAATTTCTTTAACAGTGAATTGTAAAGTTTGTCTATCTGCAATTAGTTACTCCTCAATTGGAGCCCTCAGGAATCGCATTAGACGATAGGGTCGATCTGGATCCGAGCCTGTGATGAGCTGCTTGGGCCTTCCATCTTTTTCCAAGGTCTGTTTGTGACTTTCGTGAGAACATCTCTTCCCCTGTAACTTGTTATTCTTCATTGTTGTGGCCTTGATGAATTGGCCAGCTGACCTCCACCCCCTCATTCCAAGCACTAATATTTCTAGCCGCCAAATCTCGGACAATTTAAATGTCTGCCGTGCCTCCAATGGTTGTAATTTTAATTTCATCGCGGCTTTCCCTGCATGCGGCCGAAGCAATATTCTATAAGAACTCTTGTTAGCATGTAAAAGCAGAGAAAACTTGTAGAACAAAAAGGCATTAGGCATAATTATTGAAAATAAAAAAATATGAGTGGTGTACTGTATAAATATCAAATTACCTTATTCTAATTTATTTTTCTGGAAACCATCAGAACCTGGATCAAAATTCTTCAATTAAACAGGTCTGTAATAATTTAAACTAAATGATCATAATCACATAGCGTTTAGAACACAATCAATTACATTAAAATTTAAAATGTACATACTGTAATTGTGAAGGATTTATAAACATAGTGTCAAGAAGGTTTATATAATGGAAGACACATATTATAAAAAGAATTTTGGTGAAAATCTGATAATAATTGCCATTTTACGTAGCCCTTGTTTTGAAGTTTTTCCTGAGAAATATGTTTCCCAAAAAAGTGAGGATCCTGAAAAAAAAAAAAAATCATATTATTGTTTGAAAGTTTGATTAAAGCTCAAATATAACTGATTTTTTTTAATTTTTATTATTATTGATTTTTAAAGATTTTTACTAAAAAAAAATTTCCACCAGAAAAAGAAAAAAAAAATGTAAAAAAAAAAAAGTTATTT
>PXIH01S0010282.1:24579-35811 GCA_003024985.2 Euperipatoides rowelli | reverse complement strand
TAATTTTATTTTATAAAATTGTGGATATTGTCAATTTTGTTGAAATTATTTTGATATTTTTGAAGATGTAGAATAAAAAGGGCATTTTTTTTTAAGTTAGGCCCACATTATTTAAATTTAAAACATCTTATTGACATAAAAATTATTGATTTTCTATATTTGTAATGTTTTTGTTTCTTCAATTCACAAAGAAAAAAAAAAAAATTTTTTTGAGAAAAGTTTTGAAATTTGGTTGCCAGTATAGATTAGCAAACACAAATTAAGATTAACTTTTAAGGGGTTACGGTCTCCACTTGTCACTGCAGACTTAATATTTGTTTACTTGGTTAGTGTCTTAAGGGAAAGGGGAAATGCTTCCATTAATTTAATATTATAGTTAATCTTTTTAAGGACCCCCCCCCCTTCCAAAAGTTATTTTATACCACATTATTACCTGCTAGTCCATTTTATACTATATTTATTATTTAACAAGATTACATATAAGCAGGTAGACAATCTAACATATTAGAAAATCAATCAGTTCTCAAAGATTTAGAAAAATAAACTTTATATTGAACTTCAAGTTATTATCCCTTAACTGACTTCAAAACTCTTGTGCTTTTTATTTTCTATTTTATTTATATATAACCAAACATTTCCCCCTATCTTTATCACCAATTATTATTGTACACTTTTGAATTTTTTATGAAAACAAAATACAAAGAAAAGAAATATATTTTAATGAAAGGGGGAAAAAAACTATTTTTATACTTACAAATATTGAAGAAGAAAAAAAAAATCTATGCTTTTCATTTTGGCATGCCCAAGTCATTTTGACTTTTCAGTGAGTAAATACATAGGAAAAACGAAAGGCATGTTAAGACTGTAACAAAATCAATTTTCAAAACTGCTCACGTACAATCAAATCCTCGCTTTTGATCCTAAAATCTTCACCGCCATCTCAAATTATTTCCCATCTCTTTCTAACAACATTTTGACAAATTTATGTTCAACTTTTTCCATTCTTCACAAATACAAGCAATTTCCTTGATTTGTATGAGAATTTAACCCTTTATAGGGCAGAGACATGCATAAAAAATGAATGCTATTTTTATGTTCCAATTTTTTTTTTTTAAAGGAAAGACTTGTAATGCCAATAAAAAAGAATTTGACAGATGCTTATGTGGATGATGAAAAAGATATATGGAAATCAAATATTATGAATGATAGGAATGAACATATGTAAAAAAAAAGAAAGAAAAAAAAAAGTCAAAAGCAATATTTATGGTTAATTTTTTTTATTATTCAAATAAAGCAGCAATTAAAGTCAAAAGTTTCAATTGACCAAAAATAAAAAATCCCACAAACATTTTAAAACTATTTGTTTCTACAATTAAATGAAGAGAGAAAAAATTTCCCTCAATGTGGATTAATGATCAATTTTGTCTTTAGCATTTTCCATTCTTACTGATCCTCATTCATTTGCAAAGCATGAAGTAAATAATAATTCTTTTAGGGTTATTAACATAGAAATTGTAGTCTTTANCATTTGCTCCATTTCAAATAATTTTATAAAGCAAAGTGATCCTTTATGAGTAGAACAATGAGTAATGACGTTAAATCCCTACTCAATTCAATATCCTACTCTTTTCAAAGTACAGTGATAGAGAATTTATGTTTATAAAATAAGAAAAAAAAAATGAAAAAAATATGAAAAGAAAAATTAATGATCTTAAAAAGGTGTTATCATTTTAAAATTAATTTTTCTATCAATTTTATATAATGTATACAGTAAGCCAGCTTTATATTGTGCCTGTTTGTATCACGCTATTGGCTATTTCATAGTTTTTTTTTTTTCCTCCTTACCTATTTTTTTTAAAGAAATGTCTTCTGCCACAGTAATATTTGTCACATAAGGACAATTTACAATGAAACATTCACCGTAAAAAATGGACCTAATCGCCACCTAATGTCTGCCACAGTAAAATTTGTTATCATATGTTTTATGTGCTATAATAATTCATTTCCAAGATTTGAAACTCACTTTCTTATAATTTATGGTCTATTGATATATTTTAGACCTTTACTAACTTATATTTATGCTTGAAAGAGGAGTATGAAATCCACTCGATTATATTAGTTAACAATAATTAAACAGGGATAAATCATGATAATAATATTTGGACATAAACATTTTTTTTCACAATATAATACAGTGGTAGGAGAAGAAAAAAGTACCTTTTTCAAGATTCAATGCAATGAGAGAAACAGCCTTTTTTAAATGTTGTAAAAATATTTGTAGGCTACAATATATCGTAATCCAAATATTTTAATTACAAATGAAAACACATTAATAATTATTATTATGGTATGTATGTAAATGGATTGCATAATTGTAATTTATTATGATGTATTGAAGTCTACATTTATATTAATTTGTTCATAACTTATAAATATATATATTTTTTTGCAAATGTTTATTTGTTTGCATATCTCATAAAATGATAATCTGTTAATTAAAACATAATAACTAATACAAATGTAAAAACAAAATGCACTGTAACAATACAATATAATTTCCTGACCTTGAAAACTATTATTTTATTATAATAAATATTAGACTAATATTATTTCAGCATATTAACTGTACTATATTAAAAAGGCTGGGTAGGTAACACACTCAATGTATTTCTTGCTCATGGTACCACACATTAGTTTTAAAACAAATAGCTTTCAATAGGATATGCCACACAGGCACTTGTATTGGATAGTTCTAGACAGCAAAGGAAAAAAAAAAAATAGAGCTTGTTTTATAACTTGAGCTGTACCTTACATTAAAATTAAAGACACTGTTTTAAAACATACATTGATTTCAATGAAGGGTCTCACACAGGATGTGTGCTAGAGCCTGTAGCTACCTTTTCATTTCATGTCAAAAATAATTAATTAAAAGGTGTGATTGATAGTTTGTAAAATAGACTGCTCTGAGTCATATTGAGTTTAATGTGTGAATTGTATGGCCGGTTAGCATACATGAAGTAAAACATATATTTTATTATATATATTAGTTAATATTTCTATAATGTACATTACCTCTAAAATTTATATAATGAATATTACCATTAATAACTGTAAAAATATATTTCCTTTAAAGGTCAAATGGATTTTTTTAATTTTTTTAAATTATTGATTTTCAAAGAATTTCACTAAAAAAAAATATCCACTAGAAAAAAAAAAGAAAAAATGTAGTTATTTACAATTCGATTTTAAAAATACTTGTCTAAAGCTCCTTCCCCTTAAAACAACATGTAAACTATACACCAGGGAAGATATTTTGTGATGTCATAGACTAGAAATGAATACAGCTTGCTACAATTATGTATATAATATTTGCTATCTTTGTCAGTTTAAAGCTAGAAATCAATTGTTTAATTGCTTGTAAAAAAAAAATCATAATCAAATTCATCCTTTGTGCTCTTATGGTCAAATTTATTTATTTTTTTAAATCAAAATGATCTTTAATTCAAGTTGAACATACCTCTTTTTATATGTTAAATCATTACAAAGACAACAGCTGTATAGAGAATTTTGTAATCAAATTAATCTCAGATCCAAAAAAATATGAAAGTTTCAATTTGTAATCTCAGACTGAGGATAGCAATAGTCTTGATTTTATCTTTAAATAACTTATTTTTTATACATTTTAATTTTTTTTTCCAGTGGATTTTTTTTTTTTTTTTAGTAATTATCTGAATTAGACTGAAGAAGAAAGAAAAAAAGGAACAAGACATAAATATGTAAAAATGTTGATTAGAATAGAGAATATAATATAATGTAAACTGACATGTGCAAGGATGAGGAAAATCAGCTCCTTAACCGTCTGCAATATTATACCCTTAATGTTGTTTTAAACTCAGGATTCTACTGATGGTTTCACTTCTGTGGACATCCCTCCCCAATCTGAACTGTGGATGCCCTATATGCCTATATGAGACTATGGTAGTTAAGCTACTTAGTAAGATTGAACTCCATGATAATGGTGACAGAAAAATACTATTAGCATGTTACCATTAAAACTCTATTTATCACTTCTACATGGTGTACCTGAAATGTACCGGAGCACTCTAATAAGTAATAATAAGAATTATTGTTAGAAATAGTTGATTGAAATACAATTTATTCATTTTTACTATCTTGTTACAAATTAGAAGATATATAGAAAAAAAAAAGTGAGACACCAATTAACAATTTTATACTAGTGTAACTGATGAAGACCAAGAGAAATACAAATTTTACTACAATGTTTGACTTAAAGTTCAAAAATGATAATCCCAATACTCTTTGATCTGATAATCAAAACTCTTTAGAGATTGTCCCCAATGATAAATAATTTAATATATCAATTTGGTGATGATTAAAATATTGATAATAAGTACCTTTTGGAGCCATGATAAATATTTGAGACTGGGTTTTTTTTTTAAATATTCATTTATGCCATGTAAACTATTTAAGAAGATCAATTTTTCCATTGAGAACAATTTATTGATTGGAAAGTTAATCCCTAAATTTGACTGATGTTTACCTTTTAACACAGGATCAATAATAACTTTTTGAGATTTTAAGTTATAGATATAAAACTTATCTAGATTTATACCATTTCCAGTCATTGATTCAAAATCTTTAACAATATTAATTAACTTTTTCATTTCTGAACATGAATTAACAAAGATAGATAAATCATCTGTATGAGAAATTGCTTTTACCACTGCCATTTTGTCATAAGCCATATATATTCAATGCTGTCCTTGATTATCATTACTAGATCCATTACATGAAGAGAAAACAATATAGATGACAGGGGTAAACCTTGTAAAAATGGAATGTTCCATAATTTGATAAATAATAGTTTTTTTAAAGGGTGTATACTGTTTAATTAAAAAATATTGAAAATTTAATACAGTATTTACAAGTTTAATTATTACTGTAAGCCTATATCTATATATAGGCTCCCCTGACAGGCACAACATATCCATTGTGAAAAATGAAATTGATTACATACATGTTGACAAGAAGAACATAGTGCAAGACATTTCAGTACTCAAACAATTCAACACAAGTAGTGATCACAGGATAATAAGGTACTTTACCTTTCTAAATACAGCACTAGGAATGATTAAACTTGGCAAATGAAGAACCTATGAAAACATACACATGAGTTTCAGTTAGAACTCAAAAACTCATTAATAGATATGTCGGAAGAAGTACAAAATTTGGAAGAAATCAACTTTAATATCAGATAAAATATCTTAGCTGCAGTAAATGTATTTATTGCTGGTACAAAATAGAATAAACTTAAGAAGAAACTAACACAAGAGACTAAAGATCCAATGAAAAGGTGCTATGAAATTAAAAACAAGGAAAACTTAAAAACCAAAATTTTATATGTTGAGGTCTTTAAAACATTACCAAATGCATTATAAAAGATGTATGGACATTCTACTGTGATTTGATCAAGAAAACAATAGAAGAAAATAAAAGTTTGAAGAAAACTAAACAAATAATAGCAATGAAAGAAAAGATGGTACCATTATTAGAAATAGAGAATTTATTGTCCAGAGTTGAAGAATATTACAATACACTATCAAGATGGATCAGATATGAACATTAAGTAGAAAAATCTAAAAGCAAATATGTGTATGACTTTGCCTCCATTAAGACAAATATTCACAAATGATGAATGTTTAGTGAACATACATTTAGTGTGGGAACTGCAATAAGTTATTGAATCAGTGTCACCTTCACCAGTGCTCTGGTGGAGTTTTTTTTAAGCTTCTCTCCTTATAAATAATAGTTGGTTTTATAGGCAAGAAATTAGCAAACAGATAAATATTGTATGTATTGGAAGACTGAAAGGAGAATGGAGGGTGGGGAAAGGGTTGGCATGGAGATTTGGAAAAAGTGGCAAGAGAGCAGGAGGAAAGGTGGAAGGGAAAATATAAATTCAATCCTTTCATAGAATAGACTTTATATTTTTCAATTAATTAAACAAGTAATACATTAAAAAAATGATAAAGTTTGAATGCATATTTTTAATATGACTTTAATAATAATGAAAAATGATTTTGGCATTAAAATTTACCCCACCCCCAAAAATAAATATTTAAAATAAGATTTTAAAATAAATACTAAGCAAGTTAAACCACAAAATGTTTTTTTTTTTTTTTTCTGGCCTTATTAAAAACAATAATAGAAAAGTACTCCTAATGAATAATCTATATAACGAGTAACAAAAGTAATGATGTTTAATGGTGTTTTGAAGAACATTTAATCTAAAATAACAGTAAATAATTTAATTGCCCAGAGAGTAGTTGTAAGAGACACTTAATTGTAACTACTAAAAAAAAAAAAAGTCTTAGTTAAATTATACACAATCATAGCCTTTTAATAATCTATTTTAAGGATTTATTAATTAAAATAATCGGTATAAAATTGTATCAGTTTACCTTTATTAAAAGTCTATTAAAAAAAAATACAATTCTAAATTTGGGTTTAATCAAAAATATTGAGATTTAAATGCTAAATTTCAACTCCAGTTTGAATTTCACTTAAAAAAGTTTAATGTCGCATAATGTAAAATGCCTTGCTGTTTTCATTTAAAATTTTTGCATTAATCAAATAAAGCCAAACTCCCTGGTATTGCATGGTAGACATGTGTCGGCATTCTATGTACCATAGGGACATCATTGCCAAAACTCTGCATAGCTAAGCATCATCATCAATCTCTATATAATGTCTCTGATAGATCTTCACCCAAATTTACTATTCTTGTATCCCTAATGAATACATTACGGTCATTATACTGCAACAAATTAGATTTAGAAAACAGGGAAGCCTACAAATTATTTTCAAATCATAACAAAGGACTATTTGAAACATTTTATTTATAAATGATAAAATAAAATATTCACTTTACAATAAAAGCCTGGAAAATTGTAAGATTTCTTTTTTTTTTTAAANTAAATAATACAATTATTTCTATTTATTAGCAAAAACTAAAAGCATAAATGATAAAGAAGACTGAGTAAATATTGGCAGTAGTTAACTATAAGGTTATCAAATTAAGAATGATGTTATAGTAAAGGCAAAAATACAATGAGATAAAAGCATAGGCTATAATATCATATACCAGCAAAGCTAGCCATGACAAAGGTAATAAGTCAGTATTATTGATAAATTAATTTCCCTTAATATGGTTCCTTATACCAATAATAAAAGTCCAGAGCTACTATATTTACTTTCCTTGAACTTTCGGAGCAATTATAATACAATGATATGACAAATATAAAACATTAACTGTTAAGAAAATGATGAGTCAAAGACAAATACAACAATCACATTAGTTGATTATTTTTTAATAAAGCATTGAATGTAATGAAAACATAAGTTTCTAACTAAAAACAAGAATATCACTCATGCGCTAAATATATGCTTTCAACTGATAGCACATTTTGATAAACCTTACAAGAACTGACAGTGAAAAAAACTTCTAAGTGCAAGGTAAAGTTATAAAATATTGTCTACACATAAATTGTATAATTTCAATATTGATTGAGTGGCCAATACTTTTGTTCATTCTTATCATATTTTTGAAATACCATATTTCCAAAACATGTAATTACTCTTGGAGCATGAAGAAAGAATAATGTCTGTGAATTCCATTTTATGCCAATAACTTAGTGAAGAAGTGAAGTGATTTAAAAGCATGAGAGAATTAATCATACCCCAATATATTTGATATAATTAATTATCAAACTGGATAAGTGCACATATTGGGCTCCATTTAAGAACATATATGTTTTGGCCAATTTTCTAGTGGAAGCAGATTTATATAATTTATTTAACATTTAAAGAGGTGAGAGTGATATATCCAAAGCTACACAACTTCTAAAAAAACCTGTCCACACATAGTCAGCAATGGGATATCCTGGTTTAATAATAGCCTGTATTTTGTGATAGGTCCTAAAGATTGACTATGCCAAATTTGGTCCAGTTTGGTGCAAGGCTAATATTACATAGAGAACATGCATGCTTACAAACAACAATTATATACACATATATCAAGAGAGACCAAGCTGTCGTAAAATTGATGACAAATTCAATTTTTTATAAAATGTGTCTATGTGTATGGTCTTGTAGGTTTATCTCTGCCTTGTATTCCTAAAACTAACTCCGCACTACAATATTGGTAGGTTTTTACCATGCACATAGCCCATTTTATAGTTAATTTTTAGAATTATATGTAAAAAGATGCTTATACATAAATTTTATGACACGCGACCGCTTTTTTAATATTATTGACTTTCAGGTATCATAATACAAATATTATGTTCTATTTATAAAACATTTAGGAATAAACTTTTATATTATTAAAATCGAAATTTAATGCAGATTTCAAAAATCAAAACCAAAAAATTCTATCTCAAATGACAGAGAACAGTATGAAAAATGTAAGATAAACTGGTTTTTTTTTTTTAGAAACAAATTGGAGTAACTCATAAAAAAATATGTTTGTTGGATTTTTTTTCTTGATAAAATAAAATTCTTGACAATAAATAGAACAAAAAATAATAATTAAGTTTTTTTTTCTATAGATTTTTAAATATATAACAATGCATTATCTGGACATATTGTAAATACAAGCGTAATGAATGCCCGACTTTTATAAATATGACAATAGAAAAAAAAATATGTTTGTTCAAGTTTTTTTTTCTTTATATGATAAAATTCTTGACAATAAATAGAACAAAAAATAATATTTAAGTTTTTTTCTATCTGTTANAAAAAAAAAACATTGCCGTAAATATGTATTGAAGAAAGCAAGTCATGTAAATAACAAAATCATATAATGCTAATATCATTATATAATTTTGTGATATAGCCTAGGCTACGTTTGCCTTCTACAATATTTGCGGCACATTTTTTTTTTCTCAAGCAAACTTTATTTGCTACTAAAGAAAATTTACAAAGATAAATGCATTAATTGAATTAAAAATAACTAATTTTACAAATTATGAATAATTCAGACTAGATTTATAAGGTAGACTATAAGTAGTCTAATAGTCTACCTGTATATTATTATTAATAATCTGAATTATTAATTTTTCTACATTCTAAGTAAAGTATTTCTGTTTGTGAGTATCATTTGCAGTAAATAAATTATATTAATTGCATTTTATAGCCACTCACGTTCTTTTCTTTTCCATTATACAATAATAATACGGGGAAAAAAATTGTAAATGGTTAAAGCTACAACAGTCACGTTCCAACATTTTGAAAGCAAAAAAATAAATAAAAAAAATAACGCAGGCATAAAAATGAAACACCAACACGGCTCAACTGTGGATAGCCAGGATTGTGTTTGCTAGGACATTGATTAAGCCTCAACCGCGGCTTAGCCAGTATCAAGAAGGGTGGCTCAGCCGTGGTTGAGCCATGGATGAAAATGTCCATATGAATGGTACTATCCAAGGCTCAACCGTGGTTGAGTCATTTATGAAGTGTCCATGCGTATGGGGCCTTAATGTCTTCTAAAAAGAGTGTATGTGATGAAGGGATGTCTCATCTTCTCAAGGGCTAGGTTGACATAAAGATTGATTATGTTATTTATAATGAATGAGGTAAGGTGTCATTTAGAAGAATATGGATTTATTATAGACAATAAGGACTTGACATAAGCACTAATTTCTAGAGAGCTAAGTGAGTAAGAATAGAAATTGGGATTGAAAACTAGCAATGATCACATGACTTAATCATGTGATATTTAGCTACATAAGAAAAAAAATAACATAGCTATTTATTTTGATATTTTTAAATGGTAATCTGTTTCTAGAATTTTTTTCTGGATTTTGTATTGTGGAATCTTACAGCAGGAACAATCTTAGTGACAGCTCTAGCTAACTACAGTCTACAGACCAGGTAATACTTCTAAGCAGGCCAGGATAGATTGATCCCAGATAAACCATCAGGATTCATCAATCCTTAGGAAAACATCAAATTTATATAGCCTATTTTACCATCAATATGATAATCAAAATTTTAAAAAGAATGCTTGACACATATCAATTCTATGTATGCCATCAGTAAAAAATTAATGGATATGATCAGACTGAATGAAAATTCTGAGACTATAAATCTAGAGTTTTATAAGTATAACCATCAGTATGTAATGTATGATTTAATTCATTACGAAGTAACCATAACAATGGCTGAGACCCGTGACTATTATAAAAAACAATCTAATCATCAGTTAACTTGTGAAAATTTAAATGAGACTTTGCATTCAGATTTTTGGCTGAAGGCTGTTTACATTGCAACCAAATAGATAAAAAAAAACAATATTAAGATTTATTTACATATAATCCACCCTGGTTTAATATTCAATATAATGATCAAAATGTGATGTTTATAAAGTATACTTGAAAATTAAACCCTAATTTCATCATATTTTTTTAATATTTTAAAAATAACATCATAGGAATTACCTTCCCCCTCCCTCAAATCTCATTTTAAATTTTTATAGAAGTAATCTTACTTGTCTTTCTATCAACCATCAACTTTTGAACAGTTTCAACCTCCTATCATTGTCAACTGTTTCCGCATAGTAGAACACCACCCTATATCTTGCCAGTCCTCAATAAATTGACTCCCTTAAAAAATACTGGCAATATACATTACAATATTTGTCTACAAAATAATCTTTTAACACTGAATTATGTATCTTGATCAATAGAAAAAATAAATTTATTTTCCATAAATAAATAAACAAAAACAAGGATATTCTAAAAACTTGAATGAAAGTGTTATTCGGAATAATATAAATAATGCATATAGTATGGAATCACTCGTCAGTTTTCTTAAACTTGAATTAATACAGCACTAATAGAAAATAAGTAATATAGATGAGATAAGACTGTGGGCATGGTTGAGCTGTAATGTTGACCGCTTGGCACCCCGGTTACAAAGTCAGTCACTAGTTTGAATCCACCATCAGCGAAAATTTCTGGATTTTTTCTATGTATCATAAATGGATTTTCATGTAAAATTGTACTTGAAATTACTTTGGTATTGAATATATATCATGTATAATATATAATAAATATATTTGTAATCATGTATTCATCAAATGCTGAATTGTATAATATGATGATTTATAGTTATGTACTGTATATTGTAGATCTAATGAATAAATTCATT
>PXIH01S0010262.1:0-15019 GCA_003024985.2 Euperipatoides rowelli | reverse complement strand
ATTATTTTATACTGTTAGACATTAAAGATTAAAATTAAAGTGTAATATTAAACCATAACCATTTTAGTTTATAAGTAAATTTTATAGAATTAGAGGATTTTTAAGAATTAGAATTTGTATATTAAAATTAAAAAAAAAAAAAGTTTTGTTGAATGATTGTTTTTGTAACTGGGGAGAGCAATATAAAGAAACTGAATTCCGGGTTTTTCCCTATCGAGCTGTTTCTTTTTTATTTCTATTTGTTTATGTTAATTAATTTAAATGATTACCGTAGTAATTATAACGTATCAAATTTTTATAATGAATAAAATGGATTGTTTGAAAAAAAATCTGTTTAAACTGGGCATTAAGAAGTGGGCAAATTCTTCCAGATTTCGCTGATTATTCTATTATAATAAAAATTACACCCCAGACATCCCCCCTCCCCAAAATAATTTTATGGATACACCCTTGATTTAGACATATCACTATCAGACCTGAGAGTCAGCACAGTACAGTTTAGACTTTTCCCAAAGTTAACGGGCCAGCCTGCAATGAATGGAAAAAGAAAAGTTAAAGGAGGGATGAGAAGATTAGAGAAAAAAAAACAAAAGCAACTTATGTGTGAGGCAGAGAAATGCATGTCTCTGAAGGAAATGTTTGTGAATGTAAATTTAAAATGATAATTTGTTAATAAGTTAGGGAAGAGAAAAATTGATTTACATTATTAAAAAAAAGGAGAATATTGCCCTCCTACCCATTCCTGCTCCCTTACACAGAGTGCTACCTCAGGACCATACTGAGGATTGACCTGACTTCCAGACCTCCAGGAAAAATTTGGGGCTGGTCATATATCCAAATCACCGGGCTGCTTTGACTCCCCAGTCCACCCCTGTATGTCATAATGTAATCAGTGTCAGTTAGTTTTGTTTTGCTTATTCTTATTTGATATAATAATAATAATAGCATAGAAAGAAAAAAACTAGTAGTTTCCATTGGATGATGAGTTTGTACATGTCCATTGACAGGTGGGTTTTAAACTCTTCAAAGTGAATATTGACTACTAGTACTAGTATTGTAATCTGCATTTTATATTAAGGTATAGACTATATTGTAGTTTAATTTATTTTATAATATTTTTAGCTACTGTAGACCTGACCATTTTAATAAAGGCTTGTTGGATTGCACTTCTAAAATATACTAAAACAATTTCACAAATTTTTCAAAACATTTTGATAAACAGTAAGCTACTACTGGATTTATGTTATTTCTAATTATTAGAATTTCACAGCTGGATTTTTGTAATAAAAGTAATGCTTTAAAATATTTTCAATGCAATTTAATGCATCACTTATTTGATATCAAATAATGGTACAAGTGACTGATTATTTCATTCTAGCTACTATCTAATATTTTTATTTAAAAAAATATATAGATATGAATGTTCCCAAATGCTACACTCATAATTAGTTAATCAGCTTGTTGACAAAGCTTGCATCTGTATTTGAAAAATAATAAAACTATTTAGGGTGATCTACTATGGATTGAGAAATATTAAATAGCCCCTTGATGATCATGTAATGTTCATTATCATGGTTACAAAACGTTGTTTGATTAATGTAGTTATATATAATTATTATTTGAAAAAGATTTTAATTATTGATACCGGTAATTAAGTATTTTCTTTCTGTAAATTTAATAAATAATTTGTCAAGGTATACTATCTCTTTAGATAATTTAATTGTTAGGAATAATGTTTTTACCTGAAGTTAAATGTCTTTTATATAAGGTATAAAGTATATGGTTATAATTTTTTTTTTTGCTTCTCATTTCAGGATCTTAGTGGCTACAGTACAGATACTGAGAATAGTGATTGTGAGGTGGATATGGGAAATTTACACAGTCATATTGAACCCGTTTTTTATAATGTTCATTCAGGTGTTCAGTTTGGAGATTACACCCAATCTAATAGCCAATTTAATGTCTCTCCAAAAGCAGGCCTATTTCACAGTCAATCATTTGATATAATCAATATGCCTGAGAAGCTGAAAAGGCCAAGAACATTAAATATTAAACCTATTATTGTGAATGACCAAAGTGATGGAACAACTACTGATGGTTATTTTGATGATGATAAAATGTTTATTTCTTCCATTTCTCCATCAAACTCGGAGAGATACAGCTATAAATCAAATCGCAGAAAAGAACCTGATGGACTCTCTGATTCCCTTACATTCTCACCATTTTCATTTCCAAGTTCCCCCATATTTAGGGATTCAGAATCTTTTCAGGATTCGGCGCCAGAGCTAGATTCTCCGATGTCTGATTGTAGAATGCATTTAGAAGGTTCAATGAAAGCTAATTTCAGTCCTAGTTCTTTACAGGATAAGCACACTAGGGCAGGAATTTTTAATTTCCAGGGAGATAGTATGTCGGATCGGGAGATTTGTCATACACAATTATCTCTGACCCGAGATCAGTCCTATGATAGCTTGTCTTCAGACGTAATTGATATTAGCGCCAAAGAGGACAAGGAGATTGGTACGTCTACTACGTCCAGTCTGGATAGAATTCAACGGGAGCTACACCAGGTAAAAGAAGACGTCCTGGATCTCGATTTGGACATTGTCCACCTCAAGTTACGGAAACGGGTTGCCCCAGTGGAGGCTCCAACAAAATCAGTGTCCCTCCCAGATGTCTCCCTACCAGAAGAGGTTTCATTAAATAAATATGTTAATAGTGCTATGTATATTTTTCATAGGCATAAAACACGAGTTCACCAAAAAGGGTTATTAGACATTCCTAAATTTGCACCAAGAGCTCATAGTGTAGGGCCTTTGGGAAATGAGCGGATATTTTACTCTGATATGGACCAATGGTCTGGCAGTGATATTGATGCATTAGGCTCACTTGTAACTATTCCTAGTTCAGAATCAGATTTTGGAGATGAATTTTGTTTGATTGGTGATAATTCATGGACACCGCAAACTGATCCTGAGTCTTCAGACTGGAATAGGGATCCTAGCTTTGGATCTTTGCTACGGTATCGTCACAGACGAACACTATATCAATCAAAATTTTTAAATTCAAGCGATGCTTTTGATACACATAGCCCTAGTATTGGTAGTAGAACTAGTGATGATCCCTCTTCTGATGAGCCAATTGGCATTTATATAGAAGATTCAATTGAATTTGATATATCTGACAGTGGAAGCAAGTCATCAAAAGCAGTCAGTGATGAAGAGAACGCATTGGAATGGGATGAAGAGTTTGAGCCTTTCTCATCTGTGAATAGAGTTCATTCTGAAGATAATTCAAGCTTTTCAACCATTTCTCAAGAAAGCATTGTTCTGCGAAAGCATACATCTGAAGAAAATATTATACATCAAAGTAGTGTAGAATCTAAAAGCCAGGATACTCCTCGTCCAAGTGATGAAGAAATCTCTCCCTCTAACCCACATTCAGACAGGTCATTTAGTGATTCCATAGATCAAGGCCAGGAATTTTCACCACAAGATCAAAATATTCCAGATTTTAAATGGGCAAATTCTCAGAATCAGGATTTATCAGAAATGAAACCTAGTTCCAGTTGTGATAATTATTTAAAAAATGGGAACACACTAGGAGAATCTGATGAATCACCTGATGGAATTCCTTCAGAACCGAGCACACCTGTAGATAATCATTGCAATTTAGAGAACCAAGCTTCAGGTAGGCTTTGCCTTAATAATTTTTCTTTAAATCATGTTGTTAATTTCTTCATCTGCATTTTATCTTGTCTTGCTATTGATAAGTTTGAAAAAAATAGTTTTAGTGCAATGGATTGCTAAATTAGAGTATTGTTTGATTAGATTTTGAGTCTAAAATCAAGGTGTAACATTCAATATTATATTCAGGTCACTTAACATTTTATGTTCTGTACAAAATTAAGTATTGTCAGAATATGTTAAATTGGGCTACAGTATTTCAAATATGTTTGTAGATTTAGTTTGTACAATATTTTTTTTTCAAATTGAATATTTTCCTTGCATCACATTTAACTGATAATTTTGGGATTCACAAAATCTTATTTAAAAAACACAATTATAAGTAGGCTACCTAAATGATCATGTGACCCACTAATGGAGGATGAATATATATATATAGAATAGATTACAATTAGGTAGATCTTTTTATATAATTGTAGTACCATAAATGCAATGGTATTGAATGTTCCATTGCCAATATTAGAACAATAAAATAACGATCACAATATGTTTTTATGGAATATGTTTCAATAGAAATGATGTGAAAATAGCTTTTAAATGTCACATTTGATAGGTTATTTTTTAAAAAAAATTGGTTCTCAGGGCTGCATTAGCCTAATGGGCAAGTGGGGTCTCCACACCTGACAGCAAGTACTAAGGGAGGATAATTAGTTGCTAAACTAATTATTTCCTTGTCCATGATAAACCCATTACAATTTTTTTCTGATTAAAAAATACCGAACAATATTATTTCCATGCTTCAAGACTAAGCAATATTAATACATTTTAGTGTTCCCAGCTTGGGATTTATTTTTTAAATTCTGTACAGTATCCTCATTCAGTGTTTTAATTGTGTGAAGCTGTTGATTACGTTAATCTAACAGTCATAATAATGAAAACTAATAGATTACAAATTCAATATAACTTTTTCAGGGAATTCCGTTGTTGAAACAACCATTTAATTCTCTCCCAGTTAACTTTTGTATAACTAACATTAATTTATATTTTGTTTAACATTATTTATAATTTTTTAATGTTAAAAAATAATCGCTGTGCCAGATTTCAAATTAAAATTATTATTAAATGCTACGCGATTCTATTATTGTTTATTAGCATTTACTAAGTATTGCGCATGTTCTCCATTCATTTCATGATCATCTTGACATTATCTCAATGTTAACAATTTGCTCTGCTCTTAGATCTTGGGCTGATGTTATGTTGCCTTTTGCAAAGTGAACAATGATTAGCTAACTGAAACCCTAATATTGTAATTTTAAAATTATATGACATAAAATTTTAATTTAATGGTATTTTATTGGTAGGTAGCCTACATTTCCATTTTTTGATCAATTTTATACAATTAGTGTCACTTCACAACGAACAAAATTAGAAAAATAATAAGAAAAATAAACACACAAATAGAGGTAGGATGGCAATTAGAAATTTGCACCATGGAGACAGAATTAACTAGCGCAGCATTGTCAGTTAATTTGTTACTGCAGGTACTATTCAGCAATTGTATTTATATCAAATTGAAATTTACCGGCAATATAGACTAATCTGAATATGGTAATATTTAATAATCTATAAATACTAGTAGAAGTCAAAGCTTGTAAATTTTAGTATTGCCATTTGTTTTTATACAGACTATTTATTTATTTTTTTAAAAAAAGATAAGCCTTATTTTTCTTTCTCACTGTCTAATAATTTCAGAATATTAATTTTCTGTCAGTTTACAATTTGAAACTATTCTTGGTTCAAGTAGAGTTTATTCTATTAAAAAATGATAAAACTTAGGTTAAAAAAGACTTATTTGATTGTTTTTCTTTTTCATATTTAAGAATTTTTCTTTCACTAGGAAGAGATTAAAGATTTATAAAAATAATGCTTTATTAATTTTTTTTTTTTTTTTGCCTACAAATTAATTGTATCTGTCTCTACCATTGAAAATATTCATACCGTAATAAGATTATTTATAACTTATTGCTGCTTATCTTTCTGTCATTGCTTAAATTATATACAGTATACTGTATATAAAAAAGACAAACACTTATAACATTTGTACTTTTAATATTTTCATAATGGACCATATTAAGGAATTTAACATAAAAATGACAGTTGTGGTTAATCTTGCATTGGAAAGGGACTTGAATTCATTGCTTATTGAAGTTATTGGCAATCACCGATTTGCTTCATTTGCACAATACCGTTCATTGAAATGCTTAATTTGGTAATTATTGTTCTTAGAAATGCTCAATTTGTGTAATATCTTTCATTGAAATGCTCACTTTGCATATTACTGTTCATTAAAATGATTAATGCAAATAAATTGAATCTGAAGATTACTTTTATGATAGAATCCTGAAATATTTTTTGTGCTCTGAAAATGTGCAAAATAAGACTAATAAATGATTAAGATAAAACTGTCTAGATAGTGACTGGTGGAATTCTCTATACTCCCCCTTCCCCACATAGTTTTATATGGAACATATTTTCTGTAGAGCTAACAGATCCTATAACCTCGCTAATAAATTTGTCCTTGATATACAAAACTTGTCCTAATATATGGAAAAATACTTTAACACTACCGTAATACCTAAATCCTATCCCTCTTCACATCAACTCAATTGCATCCTATATCTGTTTCGGCTGCAATAGTTAAGATATGTGAAAGGCATATTTCATCTCACATAATACCAATGCTAATTCCAAAAATAGATAGGTACCAATTTGGGGCATCCCCAATAGTTCGACATCACACTACCTCACTATTTATATGGATAGAGCTTTGAGGGGTCTGGAAACAAGAAATAATTATGTAAGTAGTATTGTTACTGACTTCTCAAAGGCTTATGACAACTTAGATCATAATTTGTTTATGGAGAGGCTATTTAGTTTGCTTCCATATGAATCAATAGTTCAATGGATTTATTCATTTATAATGATATAATTATACAGTGGCTAAAAAATTTAGACCTTATTGAAATGAAATATTTTTAGTGTACAAATGGTGTTCCACAGGGGTCTGTCCTGGGGGGGGGGCATCATATTTGCCATTATAACAGATGACATAGCAAGACAATTTGAGGGTCACCTCTAATTTGTGGATGATATGTCCATAATCACTGTAATTAATCAGGATAACATTGATAAACCTGAACAGATTGTAGATGTTGTATTGTCCCAAGCAATGATCATAAATATGCTGCTAAATCCAAAAAAATGTTGCTTATTGATACATGACTTTAGAAAAATAAAAGTCCACCTAATATTGTTATGGATACAATAACCAAATCCTAAGAAGTTGAAAAAGTTTCTATTTTGGGTCTTTAGATTCAAAACTATTTGAAATGGGATTATCAAATAAAATCAATGATAACTAAATCTAACTCGAGACTTTTCATTCTATACTGATTGAAACGTTTGGGAGCCAACTTAAAAATTTTACAGATTGCTTACATGTCATATATAAGACCAGTTCTTGAGTACTGTGTACCTGTATGATCCTCTTCAATAACAATCCATCACAAACAAGCCATAGAAAGCATTCAGAAGAGAGCCATGAAAATAATTTTGGGAAAAAAATTACTCAAATTATAATCAGGCCTTAGATCTGTATTCAAACTCCCCAATCATAAATATAACTCAAAATAAATTTGAGAATTAGGGGAAAATCACTGATACTGTTTTGGTTTGAGATATTTTGGGAAATTTAACTGTTTAGTTCTAAAATCCTTTTGTAGATACAGGTAATATAATTTTTGTTAATTGATATATTTGTGCTAAATTGTAATAACTCCTACATCCAAACTTTGGGGCTAAGGAGTTAATAGCTCAAATTTGAGATGTCAATAAAAAACCATTAATAATAATAATAATAATAATAATAAAGTTGTGTTAGCAAAAGCATTAAAAGAATTTAGGAAATTGAAAAGTGCAGTTAAAGAAACTTTAAACGAAAATAATGCATGGTAAATATTAATTTATTTTCTTCATTTAAAGAAGGGTAAACTAATATATAAAGTATTTTCTCAGAAAAGGGCCCTTGTTTGCCTTGATTTAATTATTGATTTTTATCATTGAATTTACTATGGCAGCCAAAAAACTAGAGGACATTAATATTGCTTAAATTAACATGATTAATAACTGAAATAATGTTAAAAGTGATATGGTGCAAATCCCATAACTGGAAATCTAAAAATCCACAGGACCAGAAAAAAGGATCACCTGGTAGTAATATATACTGTATATATAATCATATACTGTGTGTAAATAGCAGGCGTGCTCAACCTTTAAGAGTATAAGAGCTACTTATATTTTTCTAATTTCTTGCGTTCGACCTCTACAAAAAAAAAACTGAACAAAAAAATGGCGGTCAAACCTACTAAAAAATGTTGGTCAAACATACTCGCGCCTAGAGGAAGCATGGAATTATGAACTTTGCATACATATTTTATTGAACATTTTAAGTTTCAAAATCTGATTTTTATAGGAATATCAATATTTTAGCGTATTTGATGAAGGGATAAAATTAAGCCGATTCACAAAATGTGCATGTAAAAGTATTGAAATTTATTTCTGAGCTTTTTTCTGGTTTTGAAGATCGACTTGTCGATCGTGTCGACCGGTTGAGCAGGCCTGGTATATAGGCTACTGTATGTGTATATAAATAGGCTATATACTGTAGGTCTATATACAGGTATACACACGTTAGAATGACGGGACACTTTTTGCCACCGGAGATGTTATTCAAAACTATTACAAGATGTCTGTTAGTGTCTTCATAATAAATATACAGTATTTACACTCTGCATTACATTAACAGATCTCATCTTGACAGCCATTCAAGTATTCCAACCCATTCCCCATCATAAATTGACCGCATTCTACATCAATAACATATATAGATATTAGATAGATAGATAGTTTGATTGATCAAGTGGTTGATAGTTTGATTGATAGATTGAGAGTCATCAGAGAGAGAGATTGATTGATTTCCAAGTTATCCAAATTACAAATAAAATCAATTTTTTTAAAAATTGTATCACTTCCCCATCCCATCTTTAAAACAACAAAAATGTGATTAGTTTTTAAAGAAAAAAATGTCAATGCAGAGCTAACATTTATATATTATGATATACATTCTAATAATAACTGCAAATTATAATTTCAAATATTGAATAATAGTTTATCAATAAAATTTGTTCATTGAATTTAATAACTTGTAGTATGATCCTCATAAGTTTACCAATAGTCACGAGTCATGACTGTTCTAAATCCACTTATTATAATTCTGTGGATTAACAATGTATTAGGTAGCCTACCGTAATATATTTTTTTTTATTAAAAACAAAGTTTTCTGAAATAAAATATTGAATTATCAATTATGTATTATTAATTGAATCATTCTTAATTAACTAATAGATTTTAGGATAAAAAAATAAATTTCTTCATAATTGAAGAATTAGTTGGAGCCATTTTATTATTATTATTAGCAGGGATGTGGAAATGTTTTGAAACCTTGAAAGGGTTTGCACTTAGACCATATGCTTGTATGGTCTAAGGGTTTGCAGTTCACTTTTCTAAATTAGCCTACTGTCTAGATAATTTTCTGAGAAATATTCTACTATACATGAGTGTGTTTAACAATGCACCATGAACATAAAACACCTTTATAAAGTCTAATAATTTTTTATTTTTTTGCTTAATAAAATTTATTAATCTTGAGCTGCTAATCACTGTTTATAAAATAATACATGTAGGCCTATATTCGGAGATTTAAAAAAATAAGCAGTTTAAATTTGATTAGCTTATAAAATTTTATAAATGAGTCAAGCAAACTTCATAAGAGTTTGTTTGAACTCTCAGCAAAAGCTTTTCTCAAGCTAGATGTTTTGCGATTTCTGCAGCCCTGATATTAGTGTTAGATTAATTTTAAGTTCTATATTTAAGAAGGAATACGTATGCTACTTTGTAGTTAAGTGCATGCATTTAAATACTTTTTCTTAATTTTTTTTTATTATTATTTAAAAGCATACATTTTTTTATATATCTTCTACTATAGAGGCATAGTTATTGGAATTATTTATTTCCCAGTTGTCTGTAATAAGAAAATCTTATTTTTCTTCTGTGTATTTGTCACAGATTATAATCTAAATATAAGACCAAGACGTTTAGCAGGTAACTAACTGAATTTAAAAATACCAGAATAAACTTTCAGATAAATTTACTATTGAAAGTTTCTTTTGGTAACTTTTATGTCAAGCACTTAAAGTAATTGTTAAATGTACTGTACCCTATGTGTTAATTTTTATTTTATCGAATATTACCAGTAAAATTTAAAATTTGAAACAAATTAATGCCATTAGATTCAAATCTTTCTTTACCTTAATCTTTAACCCCACCCATCTTTCTCTTTAATAACACATTTCATAACATTCAATGCTGGTAATATGCATGGAGGTTTGAAAGAATGGCAAAGCCTTTTAATCACACACTATATGAAGCTTATTTTTGTTAAAGCAATTATTGTGAAAATAACCAAAATTTTCAAGTTTTAATTTATAGATTGTCTTTATTGATTTGAGAAATAATTACACTAAGGAAGTGCTTTCAATTCATACTTTAATTCTATTCTAAACACAGTATATTATAGTAAATATCATTGGCATTTCTTCTTGATATAAATTGTGTAAAACATTCTAAACGATCATAAGTTTTAACATATCACAAAGCAAGCTGGCATGACATGTTGAAATCATCATAGTAGGTTATATAATTAAAGAAAATGTATATAACAAAGTTAATTCTAGGCTGAAAGTGAGAACTTAAATAAACAAAATAATGTTGCAATAAAATTTATTAGTGTCTGCTTAGCAAACGTATCCACACTATATAGCCAAAAACAACCAATTGTGTACGACATGTTGAAACATTTTTTAACCCTATTTCAGTTAATTAAATCACTAACTCTGATACAACCCTCATATTGAATAAATCTGTTTCGATCATTTTTACATTATTTCCGTCAGCTTGACCATTAATTCTCTGAAATCATTAGTGCATATAGGTTTGCTAGGCAGATACTATACAAATTTCTACCATTATTACCATTGAATGTTCTGAACATAAAAATGTCAGCACTTTTATTTACTAAGACACGTCTAATTTTATTCTGTCATCTGTGATTTCTTGGTACTGTACTTCCATTCTTACTATCCTCCATAGGTACCATCGCTAGTGACTTCTGTTGGCTGGCATGATGTTTGCTTTGCTTGTTCTTTTGTTTAATTCATTTAATAATAGTCTGTTATATTATTTTTTATAGCCTAATGCTTTGTTCCAGCATATTTGCTTCATTAAAATTATTTACCTGTAATAGATTTAGAACTGAGAAATTTAATAATAATAGCAAAGCTTTATTATGCCAATTTTTTTAAAGTCTCGCAATGTTTAAATATAGTGTTAGTTTATTTTAGTTTTTGTACAGTTTTTTTATAAGAAATTTTAACCATTTTGCTGCAAACTAGCTGTTGTTACAGCCTATTAACAATCTCTAGTTCTATAAATACTATTTTAAACTGAAATATTGTTGATTTTGATACAGTAATTTAAATAGTTGAGCAGTTATTTATTCTAGAAAATCACATAATGCTTTTTATGATAATAAATTTAGTGTTATTTTAATCTTGAAGTTATTGCTTTGCCTGATGCAATCATGTGAGGGGTAAGTTTAATTTGTAGACAGCTTTATGGTGACTCTTTTTTAAATTCCTTCAATTCCATTGTAAAAATTTTTTTTTTTTTTTTTTTTTTAAACACACTAGATAATTATTTGAATGAATAATTAATCATTCAAAATGTCTAAAAAAATACATTAAAAATTTGAAATGCATTGGTATTCTAAAGAAAAAAAATTTTAAGGTCATCTTGTGCTGTCTGTAAATGGAACCTTTTCCCACTTTCTCTTTTAACGCTAAACTTTATTATTTTTTGCTTGCATACTTTTTTTTTTTTTGCTTTTCATGCAGAATGTCTATAAAAGTTGTATCCCTTATTTAATAGCTTGAATAAAGTGTTTGTAAAGAAGATAGATTCAATTTAAATGAAAATAAGTTTTAAAAAAATGTATCTGTCTATTTCTGGAGTAATTGGAGCTCCAGAGCTTGCTATACAGTTGGCCAGAAAACCAAACCTCAGAACTCCTTTCACCCTAAATTTTAAAAAATTCATCTTTAGGGCAGGAAGGTCCTAGGGAGCCAAAAATAACATGGCGGATCTACAGTACTTTAGCAGGTCTTTCATATAAATCAAACATTATTCTAGGATGAATGGTTGAGGAAGAGTATCAACCTTATCAATATCCAGACATTTCACTCTTTTATTATATAGATTAACATAGTTGACAAATTAGTACAATATTTCAATAGATGTTTTTGGATTTAAAAGCTATAATTCAACAACACATTTTCCTAATAAATGGATGTAGGTAAGAACTGCTTAGGTCAGTGATGATGAACCTTTCAGGGTTATCTGCAAAAATCAGAAAATTTTCAGCAGGTCAAATTCTAATTAAGACTGGAGGGGGAATGGGGGTGTTCATTAAAAAATTTGAACGTAGAGCGCAGGTGTGATTTAGCAAATCTACAATATAGCCTAAATATACAGTATGTATCAGCATTCTTGTGTGCCTTTATATGTAGGCTAGAGTAACTATTTCTTTAAAATGTTGTGGATAAATTGTACTTTAAGCTTTCTGTTGTATGTGCTTGTCAGAAGAAATAAAAAATATTTATTCAATTGTGCTAATTTTTTTGAAGGTTGTGACATGTTTATTCTTTGTGATGGATTAAGTGTATTAACGTTTACATAGTCTACTTGATTAGATTGTTTCAATTTAAATGCAGTGATGTTAACTTTCGAAATAATCATACTTTTATAGATAGATTAATTTTATATCATTTTAATTTGCGTGAATTTTAAAACATTTCGTAGATTTTTTTTGCCATCGGTCCTTTTTCAAACAATTCGCCATCCTTGGATTAGGCAGTTTTTATTACTTAGACCTACTTTAAAGATTATAAAGATTAGCCTACATCAGTTTATTAAATGTTTTTATTTAACTTTAAATCCAATCTTCAATTTTAAAAATAGATTTTAAACTTGTCTAATTATATTTGCAAGTTAATAATTCTATTTATTTATTTTTAAATAAAAATGGATTGAAATTTTAGTCAATGTTGTTGGGTTTTTTTACAACTCTAAAAATATATTGAGTTTTACAGGCGTTTTATAACTTTTTTTATGGATGTAAGTGTTAATTTTGAGTAGCTTGTGGTGTAGGTATACATTTCCAATTTAATAAAGTATTCATTCATCAACAGTAACAATCTTTTTTTTTTTTTGTAAAAAAATTGCCTTTAGCCTAAATTTTTTGTAATCATTTTAAATTATATTTTTTTAATGTTTAGTGACATTGACCTAGTTAGTCTGAATAGATGATTAAGAAGAAAAAGTTTTGAATGTTTTTAAAGTTTTTTTGTTTTTGTTTTTGCATTTTATCAGCAATGCATGGTTGCCTGCAGCTGCCACCTAAGCTTTAATTTGCCAGTTATATTCATTTATTAATTATCTGGTTTTAATATATTCTTAGCTACTTCATTGACACATTTCAACATTGAAGATAAATGTCAGATCATTGAATATGCTGAAAAAGAATGGTGTGGTACCACTGCAAGAGCAGAAATGATTTTGAGGGTGGGTATAATGTTCACACTGGCTGTTTCTTATGCTTTAAAAATATTTTAGCTTTTGAAAATATTTTTATAATAGCCTACTGAAGGTTTTATGCTTATTTTCCCCAAATAATTATGATTTATTAAATAGTTTATTTTTAAATTTAAGAAAGGTACTTGTCCTTATAAAGATTATTCAATGTTTGTCTAGTTATTATTGTCTATATTCTGTTTTTAACAAAGAGGCTAGATCTATTCAAAAATAATTTTATTGCTTTTAGTGATGGTTAATCGGAGAAAAGGAAGGGTATATGATGAATAGAATAAGAAAAATCCTGCTACTTTTCCTTTAGTTCTGTTTGAAAAAGTTTAGTTTATAATAAGGCATGATACTCTTATAAAAATTTGGTCAACTTTTAAGTTTTGAATTTCTTTCATGTTTGATAGAATTGTATGAAGGCTAGTCTGTATTTAACAAATTTCTTATGCCATATTGTAAAGAATCCAATTGTGCTCTTTTTTAGCTACTATAATTTAACTTTGTAAAATCCAGCATTAAAAATAAACATCTAATTTAGTAAAAATGTTTATTTTATTTAAATTACTGTACATAAAATATTAAGCTAGTGGTTACAACAGTTTGATGGTGAATCTTTGGGTCATGGGTTTTCTCTAAATGAGGGTTGAATCAAAATGCAACTTGTCCATAATGTTTTATTTTTCAGGAAACACCAAAAACACAGTAGGCTACTCTATAACTTGATGGTATACAATAAGCAATAATATTCATGATTAAAATAAAACATGATTTTTTTTAGCTTAAAAAAATTTAATGATAGATAACTGTTTGAAATGCTCTTAAGAATATGTTTCCATCCTTAACTCAATTTTTGTTCTTGGTGTACATGTTGCATTTTGACTCAACACTCCTCCTTCTAACATTAACTGCAGTATGTATACGGTAATATTATAGCTTGTATTTATAGAAATATGTAGACAATATTGGATCGTTTTAGGGGGAAATGTGGATAAAGAAATTCTTGAAGACAAACTTTAATTTCAATTATTTCATATTAAAATAAATTGAAATTAAATTTTAATTTTTTTTAGAGTGTAAATTATTAAGATTCATCTGTTTTTATCTCAGTAGCATTTTAAGACTACATATATCTGTTATATGTTGTTTGGCCTCAGTGTGGCGCCACGNGTGAGTGACGTCACGGCCTGAGATGGATCACCATCAACCATGTGCTTCGTAAGTGTAATGTTCTTATATGTATACATTAAANACAGTTNCTATAATAGTTAGTGTCTGTCTGACTAATTTAATAGTACTAGAAAGTANCATAACATGGTGGCAGCGGTAAAAAAATAATAGAGAAAAGAATAAGGAAACATAAAATATTACTAGAATAGAGATTCGTCACGTGATTATTAATAGGGCAAGATGGAAGGTTATAAACCGCCTTCCCCAATGCAGTTTGCTAATAATATCCCTGAAAACTGGCTGCTCTGGAGACAACAATTGGAAAATTATATGGTAGCAACAGACAAAGAGGC
>PXIH01S0010257.1:0-11667 GCA_003024985.2 Euperipatoides rowelli | reverse complement strand
CAGTACTAATTCTGTTTTTGTAAATTTAAAATATTTATTAGTTCATAATAATTATTAAGTAACATGATTTAGTTAATCGACTGATTAACCTTAAGGTATTTTCACAGGCATACCATCCATCTGGCACCCACACTCTCCAGGTTAAACAGAACTGTAATGCAAGGTCGTTATTATTAAAAACCTGGCCACATCAAAAACGGTTGAACATTTAACCTCCAGATGTCACACAAGAGTATGCCAGAAAACCTACAAAAAAAAATTGTGTGTATGCCTGGGGACTTTTGCTGAACCCAGAGGCCTGATGTCAGATCTATATTTAGCCCTGATTTACATCTTTTAATTGTAGTAAAATTGAAGAAAACAGAGGAAGATAATAACCAAGCCCTGACCTAATCACTAACAAATCTCTGCATGACCAGGTTACTCTTGGGTAGGAGTTAAGAAAGTAACAAATATTTCTGTCTATATTATGGAAGCTCCTCCTCCAGAAAAACCGAGGTGTTATAAGTTCATTCAGCCAGAAATAAGGGTCAGATAATTTATTCCTGTTCTCCCGAGATGAACCTTGTATAAAACAAAATCATCCCATGCTAGGCAAAAAGAACCTTAGCCTAAGCCACTTAGTTAGATAGTAAAGTTTAAGTCAGGGGAACACCCGTTCCTAGAAGATTCTATTCTAACATTTAATTGAGTCAGGTCTGTGGTCCCAACCTCGAGTTCTTCGATCCTCAGCAGTGTTAAGACTTTAATCAGATCCAATCCTCCCAAGCATACTCCTGTTACTACTGTCATCAAACTGTGTTTACTTTGCGCTGCATATTTTCAATTTAAAATCAAAGTGTGTTATTGTGGATTAATTTATATTGTATTAATTTCATGTTTGTTTAAAAAATGCATTACTTTTAATAACAAGAATAATATATTTACCAATATTCATTTTTGCGTTTAAAATACTTCATAATTAATGATTTAGTAGATTCACGACTGAATCAGGTAAATCATTCATCTTTTTTTTCAGACCGGCCGGTTCGTTGCTAGCATTCGTAACTTTATACATTTTTATTAAATTGTGCAGTACGTGTTGACCGATACGATTGCCAGGTTCATATTAATCTATATTTTTACAAGATCCTAGAGTACTGACAGATACTCAGTATTTTTTATATCAAATTCTATATGTAGTATTGTATCAACTGATAAAGTGTATTATTTGCATTTACTAAATTCCGACATTTGCCAGTGGCAAACTCAAATAAACCTAAATATATATAAACTAAGTTTTTGCTTCCATATTATTCAGGGGATCACTTGAACAAACTCTATTATTGTGTTTATTTTTAGGACCGTTGTAAATTAAATTTAGCTAATAAATTTGTAAAAAAAAAAGATAATAATAAATCCCGTTAGAGTTCTAAGTCAACCGCCTTCTTCACTCTAACGGATACCACGCTTCCTGCCATTTCAAATCAACCAATCAGAAAGCTTGTGGTATAAAATATCCATTATTAAAGTTTATTTTAGTATACATTGTCATGGTCACCATTGTAGTGATGGATGTGGTAAATAAATGCAGAATAAACAGACATAATTTATGGATCTGAGATTTATTAAATTATTATTGCCGACTCATTATTAACTTATAATGTCTAGGAGTGACAATATATTGACAGCAAATTGCATATAGTGAACAGCTGCTCTCGGTGTTAGCTGTTAGCATATTGGAAGCATTATAGTAACTTGTTTTTTTTAAGTTGAACATCCCTAACACTAACATACACATACAGATCACATATGCAAAAAGCTGAGATACTGTATGTAGTTACCACAAGCATTAGGTACTGATAATTTCTGAGTAAATGGCATATCTTTGACATTAAAAAAATAATGTAATTGAAGAGCTAAAAACAAAATTATTTTCAAACTAAAATTGTTATTAACTAGAACTTTTAAAGAATATGGTACTTTTTATATAATATTTTGCAAGTGCTCTATTCTTTGCCAAATAAATACTGGCATGATATTTGTAGAAATCAATTATTAAATATATAATGCACCCTAGCTACTTAATTATTCAGAAAAACGGTTTTGTTTTACACAGAAAATTTTAAAATAATGGACAAGGTAAAATAGTACAAGAAAAAAATCAATCCAATAATGATAGAGAATTTAAAATAAAAAAGGAAAAAAAAATACCTAGCTCGGATTAAACATGCACCCATTAATAGTCTCATCTTACAACAATGGCAGAGCCAATGATTGCAAAAGTTACAGCCACAAGTACACCAGATTGATTGATTTTCTTTCACTTTATGTTCATCTAACTTGAGAATTTCAAGTGAAACACATTCTAGCTGGCTGGAAGGATCCCATTTTTCTTTTTCATCATCCGTTAATATATTATAAGTATGTAAGTTTCTGTACACTAATCCCAATTTAAGCCAAAAATCAGCATTAAAAGGATGTAAATTAATAGTCTGATGAAGAATTGTCAACTCATCTGAAAAAAATATATATATTAAAGTAACTGTAATAATAAAAAATAAAAGATACTGTATGTTCCCAGGCATCACTATTTCTAAATAGCCTAGGTAATTTTTAAAAGCTGAAAATAATAAATGTGGTTTAAAGTAGAATGATCTCTTTGGCATTGCAATTAAAGTACCGAGGGGAAATGAGGATTTGCTTAAACAACAGATTAGATGATCGCCATTTACATACTTTTTCCAAAGTACGGAAACACACAAATTTCTTGCCAATAACTTAATGGATTAATAATGTAAATTAAAATATATATTTATATGAAATAAAAATGTATTAAAAAAAAATTGTAAAAATAACTAACTTGCAAAGTTAAGTAACCTGATGAAATAACTTCATTTTTCCTCAAATTTATTCATTCAAAGATATTTTATTATAAGTACTGTAGTTTCTTACATTTTATAACCTATAACCTATTTTGACATTAAATTACTGGATAAGTTAGTGGCCAGAAAAAAACAAACAAAAAAACAGCTTTATATCATTACAAATAATTTTAAATTCTATAAATAATGTGTTAACTGAAATAAAACCATACCTATAAATTTATGACAATGATTGTAGACTGCTCTTAAAAGATTTAGAGAAACAGTTTCCTGGTCAACATTTTGGCTATCTGAAAACTAAGAATTCAAATTGGTTAACTAAAACAAAAAAATTTCAACTTAAGATTAGCCTACACTGTATAATTTAAACTGTGCAACAACAATTTTTTTCCCCCATACAATTTATTTAGTCTAATTTTATAATATTCTAATTTCTCAAAGTGAATAATATCATAAGTCTTAACAGTATAACAAGTCATATTTTTTACTAAATATTATACAACCTAATTTTTTTTAAATATAGGCTAATCACTAATAAAGATTCCTAATTTATATTTATACCTACTCATAACTGTTACACAAAATTAGGCAAACAAAAAAATTTAAAATACCGGTAAACAATAAAAATTAACAATAGACACAACATTTAAAACAAAAGTTAAATGTAGCCTATTTAGATGAAACAATTATTTATAAAAAATTTAGTTTATTTTCAACTATTTTGTTAAATTTAATATTTATATTTGAGGAAAAAAAAATGTTTTTTTTTTCTATATTTTTCAGAAAAATATAATAAAGTTAAATAGAAATACAATCAAAGTAAACTCAAGTAATTCAAAAGCACACCCACCTTTTCTTTTCATCTCTTTGGAATATTTCAAAAACTATAAGTTAACATTTTTTTTTCTTGATTGCATTATTATTTGACAGGTTTACTGAAATTTTTCTATCTATTTGAAATTTAGGCAAAATTGATGCAGGCTAAAGACACTTGAGACAGGTTATGGCAAAATATAGGCTAGCAGAAATGTAAACCACAAAGGCTGTATAGGCTAAACTATTTAATCATCTTAAAGGGCCAATTCTAAATAACTTTTACACCTATAAAAAATGGGAGATTTACTGGGCTACAATTTAATGCTTATCACACAAGGTCAGCTGATCAACAAATTTTAGTATTAGGACTCAAAAATTCACTTCATTGAGTAGGCAACATAAATTACAATTTTTAATAGAGGAAAATAAAAAATATTTTGTTGGAGGAATTTGATTTAATTATATAAATCAAATTTCTACACATAAACAGTATAATAGCACCATAATTTTTGTGTGTGAATTATTTGTACTTGTAAAATGATCAATAATTTTTATCAATAGTTGACTCATTGTTTACATAATAATGATTGTCTTATGTAATGCGTGGAGCATCGGCTATTTTCATACAAGCACTTTGGTAATGTTTGGCTAGATATATACTGTAATTTAATCATCATCCATTTCTTATTAACCATTCAAATTTATAAAGTGAGTATTTGTGGATATAATCATGTAAAAGCTTGTATTATGGGGCCACTACTATTAAATACATTTAAATTTAATTTCTTACTTTATTATAATAAAATAACACTAAGAAAAAGAAAAAAAAAACACAAATATGTAAGTGAATAAAATTAAAAGATTTCACAAAAACAAAAGAAATGGAATGAAGGTTGGGGGGGGGGGGAGGTATAAAATAGACAAAAAATAGATAAGAAAAATTAGGTATTTATTTATTATAAGGGCAAAATCAATATTTTAATACATTTGCAACTAGAAATGAAAAGAAATTAATGTTACTTATATTAAACACAAAGGAAAAGGGTGCCACATAGGACAGTTGGTTGGTAGGTATATTGTAGATAGACACATAGTACATAGCTAGCTAAATTTATCCAGAAAACATAAAAATGAATATTATAACATTTCCCTTGAATGCGGGAATCGCTACAAGCAAATGATGGCTACAACAACAGAAGCTGGCAGTTTAAAATATATTTTATTCTGGTACTATGGTAAAAGGAAAATAATAAGCCTCCTATCACCCGACCTCAAAAATTTAAAAAAAAAAAAATTATTGTTTTGTAAATTTAGAAATTGATCCATTATCCCTGTACAATTTATGATATATTCATCTTGTTTTATTTTATATCTTATAATTTTGTTTGTTTTGTTCTTTTCTCATTTATTTTTTGTCACTATAATTCAGCCTTGTTTATGTAATAAGACATTGTCTTTTCCCAATTGTTAATTGGTTTTAGTTAAATAAATAAATCTAACTGTGATAGCGATGTCGCTATGATGAGGTGGCTTGGAACCTAGTGGACGCATCTGGCCCTCCAGCTACAGTAGGAATAAAATAAATACAAACAAATAAACAGACCAACTGTTTGCTAGAGGACCAAGCATTAAATGTATGGGCGATCTCCCTTTTATGTCACGGAGAGATCGCTCACACAAAATGAATAATTGTTTAATTAATTAATTAGCATGTTAAAGCAAGGTTTGAATATTCCAGGAGATAATTAGATTCAGTGAACTGCCACGTCACTTTAATATTACGTGTACTAAAGCACGTAAATGTTGTATTATGAAAATTATACCCTGCAATAATTGAGTTTAAACTTGAACAAACCAATTAATAAATAATAAAATAAAATATGACAGCTCGTTATAATATCTGTGATATGATAAAAATTATCTTAGATGATAGCCTACGCAATTTTTGTAAAGCTTTTTTGGCAATTTACGTATATAATAAAACAACCCAAGTAGTTTGCTAAATTTTATCAGGGCCAGACAAATATGATTATTTACACAAACAAAACAAATAAAAAAAAGGAATGAAATAAGGATAATATACACAATAAGAAAATAAAATTACAAGCATTGAACACAAACAAGAAGAAGACAAAAGGAGAGGGGGGAGCACATAGGAAGGATGGTTGGTTGTTGAATGTTGGGTAGATACATACTATACTATAAATTAGCTAAACTTATCCAGAATAGATAAATATGAACATTGGTGAGTGCTGGGTAAGAATATCTATAATAATTCTCTTAGGTGAGATGTCAATTTAGGAAAGACTGCTAGGTAATCTATATAAGAAAATACTGTAGGTTTGGTGCCACAAACTCTGCTAAGCATTACAGCAAGAGCAGATCACTGGACTATCTAACTATTGTATAAACAAATCAAGATATTGAAAATTGTGTGTATAAATAATTGTAATACAGACCAAAGGATTAGTTCAGCACAGGTAAAAGCACAGGTAAAGTGAGTTAATTTTATTATCACAGAAAGAATAAAGCTAATTATACTTACAATTTTTATAGCGAGTGGTAATGCTTCTTCATATGAGCCCAAATGCAAATGACACCTGACAATAGATTCTTTAATATCTCTCAAAATAGGTACATTTTTAGAAGGAGTAATTTCAATGCATTTATTATATGTCTCTAAAGCTTTTGCAAATTGTTTATTATAAAAGTAGAAATCCCCTTGACACTTGACTATAAATGCCTGATCTAAAACTTCATCAGCCACAGTATTTTCAAACCACTGAAAAATACAATAGAAACTTAATTACTAATAAACTATGAAATATCAACAACAATAAAAAAAAAAAGTTAAATGAGAGAAGAAAGCACTCTGAGTAGGTTGTCAACAGTGTCATTTTGATACAAATACTTAGAGTTTAGCAATATTTTCCTGGGCTTTGAATTTTCAATCAATTTTTTTTTTTGATCAATAAATTTTTTTAATATAATTTTTTTTTTTTTGCATTTAAATAAAAACTTATTAACATAAATAGAAAATTAACCCCTTCAACTCCAGATGTACTTGCAGACGTCAAAATGAAATACTACCTCAAATACCAGAGACGTATTTGCAAACATTTTCTCAGTCTTTTTTCCCCTTCAAAATTAAAAATAATTTTTATCAATTTTAATTAAAGATTTAATTCTAATTTCTTTCATGTACTCTTTGATAGATAGCTGTTTGGTAAAAAAACAATCTCCATATCTATATCCAGAGATACATCAATTTGTAATAAATTTGAAAATGACGTTTTTAAAATTAATGCTAAAGCTTTCATTTTAAAGATATATAGCCTATAATTACTATATATTTAGATAAACATATGCATTTTTATAAAATGTTTAAAATTATATGAATATATGAAGGATACAGGATTTGAATTCTCAACTTTATTCAATTTTACAGATAATACGGTAGTATTACTAAGTGAAATTGTAATAAATCTGAAAATAATTTTTAAATTGATGCAAATGATTTCATTTTTAAGATATATGGCTTATAATTTAATATATATTTTATTAAACACATGCATTTTATAAAAATGTTAAAAATATATGAATATATGGTGGAGTTTAGGATTTGAATTTTTAAACTTTATCCATTTTTTGTAAGTTATAGGCTACGCTACACTTTACTTAGAAATAGATTCAAATTTATTAGCCTGCTATAAATTCTTTCAAGACTCTTTATTAATCATATCTGATTCCTTATATCATTCTGCAGTTTTTGTTAAAAAGATTGGAAAGCCAATTTCGTGGCTTAACTAAAATAAATGGATTCTTGCGTTTTAATGATAGGAAATGACTATCTTAGCTTGGTATGATAATGTCACAAACCAATGCTATTTACGCAGTAATTTAATATTAAAACTTTAGTAATTGATAATAATGTGATATTTTTATATTAATATTGCTGATCAATGACATAAATATAGAATTCATGTTTAATCGGGAAGTCTTCTAGAGTTTGTGAGATGATCTTTCAACATATGAAATGTTGGAACCATTTAACCATGAACATTGCCTGCCCCAGATCTTTTTCTGTGTTTAAAATAGGCCTACTGTAAATGAATACGGTATTTATTTTGTATTAAGTTTTTTGTTANACCATGAACATTGCCTGCCCCAGATCTTTTTCTGTGTTTAAAATAGGCCTACTGTAAATGAATACGGTATTTATTTTGTATTAAGTTTTTTGTTATCTTTTATATATTGATAGTTGTATTTTTTCTTTCTTATTGTACACTGTTTATCTTAATTTTTGTGTTGTATTTGCCTTAAATTTTGTAATGGATTATAATTTTTTTTTTAAAATAAATCTCCCCTCCAAAGGGAGAAGACATGTATTTTTATCATATTTAATTAATTAATTAGAGAGTGTGGTACATAAATCAGTTTTTATATATCAAATCATTACTTGTTAAAATCACTAAGGTAGGTTCTTATGATGGTAAAAGACAGCGTATTTGGAAAAATCCAAAGCGAACTGTTAAAGCTAGGAAAAAAAAACATTCCATAACTGTCTAGCCGGGGATTGAACCTGGATCCCCCAGCATATGTCTTAGTCTTAACAATCCAAGTATGGTACTCTCACCACTTGGCCACAAGACCGTGATGGATTATTTATATAATTATTTTACCTGCAATAGGTCTTTTGACCTAAACAGTATAAGTAAACAAATAAATTCACTTGAAAGTGCTTTTAAAGGGGTTTGTGTACTGTATTTATGGTAACATCAAACTAATGGTTATCATTTTTATATACCATAGGCCATATATGGTTTTTGTATCTACCATTATGTTACTTGTTCTGTATGTTCATTACGATTTTCACAGTACCGGCACTGATTTTCTATTAGTACCGGTATATTTCTTTTATGTAGGCTATTTACTTTAAATTTTTACAAATATTTACAAATATTATTTTAGCCTACTATTTAGTTTTTTATCTTTCAAATATATATTCACAAAGGGTCTTTTATACCTTCAAAAGATGATGATACGGATAAAATGGATAATCCTACTATTGTAACCAGTCTATATTTATTAGGCATAATACAAATCTGCCAGACAACAACAGGCCATAGTCCAGCGAGGTTGTTGCAGGTCCTAATCTTCTAATACTTATTATTTATTTATTTAATGACTGTCAAAAATAAGCTAGGCTTTTAGACATACAGGGAGATGATAGATCTTAAAATGGTAGATACAACTAAGAGCTTATTTACAAAAGCCAAAAAAAAAAAAATGTATAGAATTGAGCTAAAATATTAAAGATAAATTGAACTTAAAAAGAGTAGCATTATATAAGACTTTTAAACAAGACATTGCCTTTAAGATAGTGTAGCAGTTTTTTTTTTAAGCAGTATTCATTCCTAGTGAGAATAATATCTTCTGGGAGATTTTTACACCATTAAATTGTGTTGAATTTTTGTTTTCTAATTGTAAGATTATGTCTGTCAATGCTTAATTTTAAGCAGTGAACTCTGGTGTTGAGTTTAATTTGTAGATATTATTCAGAGGATTAGTACTTATAACTCTATACATATACATAAGATCATTGTTAACCCTTTCCACTCCAATGGCTATTCTCAATTGCCATTTTCAATTTAGTAGTTGCACTCCAAAGTCGATTCTGAATCACCATTTTCATTTCCTTGTATTTCATAATCAATAATTATTATTATATTCAAATAGGTTTCAATTACTATTTTTTTTTCGTTTCAAAGACTCAAAATATATTTGTCTTTAATTATCCCAAGAGATTTAAAAAAAAAAAAATTAAAAGAATACTAATCTTAATTTAAAAAAAAAAAAANAAAAAAAAAAAAAAAGATTTTTCATTTTTATTGTGGAGCTGTAGAAACTAAATTCTCTGAATTCAGTGGAGTGGAAAGGGTTAAGTATTCTTTGTAGTGGTTACATATACATAAGATCATTGTTAAGTATTCCTTGTAGTGGTGTGAGTAGATTAAGATATTTTAATCTTTCGTTGTATGACTTTTTAGAGACCAAAAATAAGATTAGTGAGTCTTCAGAAAGTTTTGTTTAAAAGTTCTTTGTCCTTTATGTATAAGATGTTATAAGCAGAATAGCAGTACTTAGTCTATGTGTGGCTGTATATATAATGGATAAATATTTTTGAAGATATTCGGTGATTCTGAAAAATGAGTATTTCATGATAGCCATGCTTCTATTTATTTTTTTACAAAAAGATCGTATATGATGGGAGAACACAAGTTTATTACCAATGGTTAGACCAAGGTCTTTGTGCTAATAAACTTTTTCAATTGGAACATTATGTATGTAATAATGGTTAGTCAAGTTATATCTGTTTCCAATTCTCATAGTAACAGATTTTGATGAATTGATTTCTAGGTTATTTATCTTTGTCCAAGATATTAGATTATCTAGGTCGACTTGTAGTTCTTTGCAGTTTGTTTGTTTATTAATTTTATGGTATATCTCCACATCGTCTAAAATTTTTTTTAGATTTTTGACAATTTTTTTTATATATTTTGTACCCCTTTGAATTTTGGGGATGTTAATTAAAAAAAAAAACTACCAAATTTGAGTGTTTATGCAACAGGAATACTTTTCCACTTATTTTGAGTTACATTTCCTTTAGGTAACTTATTTTTATGTGCTATATATTTTTATATTATGTTGTGCTTCTATTGGGTTTTCTCTGTGCTTTTTTTCTTGTAATGGGTCGAAACGACTCGAAAGTCCAAAACAAGTCTTTTAAATAAATAAAATAAACAATTATACACTCATTAAAATACCTAACAATAAAGACAAATGTCTTGGGCCCGGGATTTTTTAGGCCCCGGAATTTTTTGAAATTGTTATTTTCTTATTTATTTTCATAACGGCCAAGGCCAATTAAGGAATCATTAATTTTATTTAAATGAAACCAAATTAAAATATACATTGCAAATATAATTAAATATTCAANCACGAATATGGACTGGGTGCTTGAATAAAATTTCTTTACTTTTTCCAATGTTAGGAACTTTTAGGCCTATAGCTAATAAATAATTCTGAAATGAGATTTTTTAAAAATAAATCTTTTTAAAAGCATTTCCTTTTCAAACAAATAGCCAATATTTGGTATATATTTTGGGAAACATGTCCTTTTTACATAAATGTGGAAAATATATATTAATATAGACTGGGGTGCATGAATATAATTTCTTCACTTTTTTAAATGTTTGGTGGCCTACAGCATAATAATTCTGAAATTACATATTTTAAAAATAGATCTTATGTATTTTCTTTTCAAACAAATGACCTATATTTGGCTTTATATTTTGGCAAACATGTCCTTTTTACATAAATGTGGAAAATATATTAATATATCAACTGGGGTTCATGAATATAATTTCTTCACTTTTTGAATGTTTGGCCTATAGCGTAATAATTCTGAAATTAGATTTTTTAAAAATAGATCTTAAGCATTTCCTTTTCAAACAAATGNTAAGATTTTGTTTTATATACAAGTGTGTATGTATATGTTATGTACATATTTTGAGGTTATATTTGACCTATTTGTAATCTAAGTTGATCAATTTTATTGCAAAAAATTCTCATATCCAATTTTTGGGCTAGAGATTTTCTAGATCTATTGTATTAATTTATTTTATCTTTTATTTGAATAAAAACCTACTGCTTATTTTTTATTATTGGCGTATAGGCCTACCCACTGAATTGTGAAAATTAATATTTTTATTAGGCTATTATTTTCTTTGCTATTATATCTAGCCTACACAGAATTTCAGTCTAAGTTTAATAGAATAATTTTTAGTTTAATTAGTTTTGAAACAATTTGCTTCCACTTAAGCATACATATTGCATAATAAAATATGTTTACCAAATTTAACTCCGTAGAACATGGAAGACTTACAAAAAAGGAAAAAAAAAAACAAAAAAAAAAAAGATATTG
>PXIH01S0010245.1:0-12246 GCA_003024985.2 Euperipatoides rowelli | reverse complement strand
AAGTTTACATACGTCTAAAAATGCATTCTAATCAATTTTATTTAAACTTAAATTTAATATGTGTATTTAGTACTCCATACATATTTTAATTATTTAATTATTTTTTATTCTTGGGGGGGGGGGTAATTACCCTGATTACCCCCCCCCCTGGATCCGCCCTTGTTATGGCCCTTGGTCTGATAGTATACATTTTGAGCCGTCTGTGCGTATATATTGTTTCCATGTAATCTTTAGCGATAATGTGGGCTTCTTGGCTTGGCAGTGGGCTGACAAAGTTCATTCGTGAGAAGTGATCAGTATATGTGATTATATATATATTTGTTTCTTCTCTGTGTGGTTGAGAATGGACCTAAAACATCGATGCTGAGTTTTAACATGCAAGTGGGGTGAGGTTCGACAGCTTGTATAGGGGCTTTTACTCTACCTCTATTCCTTTGTTAACATTTCTCGCAACTATTTATGTAATTTCTTATGTCAGTAAACATTGTTTGCCAGGTAAAAATTTTTTATCCTATATAAAGTTTTATCTAGTGAGAAGTGTCCTCCTACGATACTGTCATGGTAGAAGTACATGACATCTTGTGTGAGGGATGCAGGGACTAATATTTTGTATGCTGTAAAGTTAGACTTCCCTAATTGTATTTAAGTAATATTTGGTTTTCGTCTAAAATAAAATTATCATCTAGTTTTCCTTTTATTTTATTTATTAAATCATTGCAGTATTGGTCTTTTTGTTGTTCTTGCTGCATAAGCTCAATTGTTATTGGTTTCCTGTCAGTTTCTAGTGAGCATGTGGTGATCTCAGGTTCATGATTTCGCGAGAGCATGTCTGCGAAACTTTTCAGCCTACCTGGAATGTGTTCGAAATGGATATTTTGTTGAATATTGATCATCCATCTTGCCACTCTAGAATTTGTGTGTTCAATTAAATAAGTCGATGGTTAATGATCTGTTAGGAGTATTATTTTATTTCCATAGGTCATAGTTTGAATTGATCAAGGGGGAACACAAATGCAAGTGTTTCTCGTTCTAGTACCGTGTAGTTTTGCTCGGCTTTGTTTAGCATATGACTATTGTATGCTATGGGTTGGAAGTCTCTGCTTTCGTTGGCCTGCTCTAATACAGAAACAAGTGATGTGAGAGAGGCGTCAGTCTTTATAATAAAAGCTTTGCCAAACCTAGGGGAGGCTCGAGTGGGGCTGTGATTAATTTTTGCTTCAAAGTTTGGGAGGCTACTTGTGCATCATTATTCCAGGAGATTTTGTATTTCTTTTCTTAAGAAGATCGTATAGTGGAGCAGCTATTTCTGCGAAGTTAGTTATAAATTTACGATAACAATTTAGGCTTCCTAGGAAACTTCTCACGCCTTTTACTGCTGTAGGCCTTGCTAATTTTTCTATAGCAGCTATGCTATTTGAAACTGGTCGGCAACTGTTTTTATCAACCATATGTCCTAAATATTTTATTGATTCTCTAAATATATAACATTTTGAGGGTTTGACAGCTAGGTTCACTCTTTCTAGAGCTGAGAGGACTTCGAGGGTTTTTAAATGTTCCTCTATGTTAGGGGAGAATATGATTATGTCATCTAAATATACGAAAACATGTTCTTTTAAAATTATGTCGTATAGGCATTCTGCCTTATCTTTTGAAAGATGGCTGCTGATGTTAAGTAACCTTGACAAAGGCGGTTGAATGTGTATTTTGCGAATGGTACACTAAAGGCAAACTTTTTTTGGGCTTCTATTTAATTTTACATTAAAGTAGCCATTGTTTGGGTCAAGGCTGCTAAATATACGTGTGTCGCCTAGGTTTTCTAGTATATCTTCAATATGCACGATCAGATACTGTTAGTTTACTATTTGTTTATTAATTTTGCGAAGATCTAAGCATATTCTGACTTCTTGTGAGTCTTTGGTAATATTAAGACAGGTGAGTTGTAGGTGCTGTGTATTTTTTTGATAATATTAGCTTTTTCTAGTTTGTCTAATTGAAATCTTAATGGTTCTAATAGGCTATGGGGGATATGATGTTGGTAGATCGGTGTATCGTTTTTAAATTTGGGTTCATAGGGTGGTATGTTTGCCCTGTCATGTTAACGACGTCTTTGAGAATATTTTTGTGTTTGTTAATTATCTCTTCTAACGCATCTCTATATGTGTCACTTAAGCCTAATTCTTTTGTTTTGAATAACCCATATAATTCATTTAATTGATTACCATCTTGTTTGTTGGCAGTGATGATAGATTCACAGCTAAATTCGTGTCATATGATTGGTTGGTTACCTTATCGCATGTTACCTTTATCGAGCTGTAATTCTACTGTATGTTGCTCACAGTCTATTATAGCATGTAGTACGCACCAATCGAACCCTAAAATCATTTGAAAAGCTGTTCTCTGCTGAATTTTCACTACACATACTAGTTGTAATGTTTTTATTTGCTAAACGGATATTTATTACTGTTTTGAAACCGGTCAGTGTTTTTTCTGATATTGGTGATTTTATTGAAACCGCCATTTTTTATTTTGGCTTTTATTTGATTGGGCTTGATACAACTTTCATCGATAAGGCAGTTTTCAGCACCAGTATCAAGAAGTGCATAGATTTTTTTGTTTGCCAAGTATCAATACTATTACTGGTTTCTCATCATAAATGTCAGAGAATTTTATTATATGAGTAGGCTCCTTTTTATTTCTTTAGGATTCGGTTTTTTTGGTTAGGCTTTGCAAGCACGCCCTCTACCTTCTTTTTTTGACGAGTGGCTCGCTTACCGATTTTTGTGATTGTGATATTATTACAATTTCTCTCGGGGTTATCATTTTTACATTTCTCTACTGGATTTTCCTGGCTCAGGATTTTCCATAAGTTGAAGGTAATGAAAGCAGGGGGTATAATGCTGAATTGGGTAGATTTTGCATGTTTTTCTTCAATCTTTTCTAAGCTAGGGCCTAAATTTGTTAGTTTAGCTTTATTAGTTTTCTTTTTGTTTGCTATTTTCCATTCTGACTCATTTTCGTTTTGTTCATTATGGGTATTTGTCCCCGCGTCTCTGAATGACTAGATTTTAGGCCCCTACACTCAAGAATCCTATGAGTGTTGGACACTGATGTTTAAAGAACTAGTCCCTTGCCTCTGCTTCTTTAAGCAATATCGCTCAATGTGGCCTGTGCCTTTACAAAAATTACATATAATTTACCTCCTATTCCTTTCTCTCTCTAACCTTTTCCTATTTTGTTAGGGCAACTCCGTGATGGCCAATTTTAGTTGTTCTAGCTGTTTCCTGAAATTAGACTCACTACTTGGTTTACGGTTATGCTACTAATAGTTTTGGTCTTTTCTTCGAGTAATTTAAACTTTAATTCAACTTCCTCGATATAATTAGTACTTTTCTTTAATGTCATATTCCCTTTCCTAATAAATTCTACAGCTAGGTTAGGTAATAAGCCTCCTCTGTATGGGTTTAGTATCTTATAATATTCGCTTAATGGAGTGCCTGGACAGGGGGATGTAAAGGTTTGGCTAATGCGAAGTCAGCCTATAGCTTACAGAGCTTTCCTCATGTCCTTGTCTACAGGCATTAAATAGTTCGCGAGCCTGTTCCTTGACTAATAGTAATGAAAATAGTTTTTGTAAATCTTGGAGCCTTTCTTCTAGGGTTAAGAAATTTTGGCTACCTAAACCTGTTGCATACATTGCTTTAGCTTTCCCAGTTATTCTCTTCTCAAGCATAGAACTAGCTTTAGCTTCGGGCCATTTATACTGGGCGTGTAGAGCACAATATTCGGTGATATAACGATCAATACCAAACACATCGCCTTCTAATATCTGAAATGGCATGAGCGCCGTGGAAATGTATCCATCTTGGACGAGCCATCCTTCAGGCATATGCCATATTACATTAGAGAAGACAGTGTTATGGCCACAATTGTTGAGGCAAACATGATTATTTACTAAAGGGGGGGGGGGTCTACTTGAAGTTTGTGTTTGTTAATTTTGTTGTGGGAGTGCTAGATTTTGGGAACTATACTGTGGAAATAAGTTTAAGCTATCATTATTTGTCGCTAACTGTTTTGGTGGTGTGGCATACACAGTGTCAATTTGTGCAACGAGGGGGTTCGACTGCCTGATCAATGCTGCCTCGACTACCTCAGCTCTTAAAAATTCTAGAGCTCTAAGATTATGTATAGCCTCATCTCGACCTGCTAAGTCCTCTCTAAGCCTTGTAATAATATTGCCCCTCCTTATTAACTCATCAGTTAAATCTGAAGGAGAACGTTTACTTCGTTTGGACTGCATCTGTCTCTCTAGGAGTTGCCTTATATCTGGTTGATCATCTTGAAACCTAAATTCTATTTCACTATCAGCTTCAGTGGTCATAATTGCTTACATAAATTATAGAACAATAAAGATTAAAGTTTTCTTGATTGTGTGTGTTTGTGAAATGTTCATACAAAAATGAGCATATTGATTTCTGCGGGACTAAAAAAATAAACACGGCACCTGAAAGTTTTAAGAAGTGTTCAAAATTATTTCACAAACGCCACTTCGGAATGCAAAAAAAGATTAAATTATACTAAGGTTTTAAATAAAATATAAATCTAATTTTTTTGGGTTGACAAAAGCCTCATTTGCCTCGAAAATCAGCCTGGTCATGGCACCAAATTTTATCCTTCATGTCAAATACCTATGGAGGTAAGGCTTCATTGGGCTGTCCATAACTTTCCTCATAGAGTGCCATTTACCCCCCCTTTTAGGCTCTATTCTATCATGAGGAAGGTTATTTACACTAGATAAGCTAATTTAGTACCCCGGCTTGGCAGGCTCCTTCACCTATATAGTCATTTAGCTCCGAAACCAACACGTACAGCACCAGAATGGGAGAATACATGACTATATCAGATGTGCACACCTACCGAGGTGGGAGAAGCCCTACTTCCAAACTCATACCATTAGTGGGTAGGCCCACCATCAGTTCGATTGATGGTAGGCTATATACCCGGACGCATGAATTGTGGAAGTTAGCTACCTGGAAATATTCTTATCTACAAAAACCTCTACATGGGTGACTTCGCACATAAAGCACGCAAGAGCCCATATAGCAAGTTCCACAGATCTGAAGAATATGTTCCGGGAAAAATCACCGAGTGGACTTTAGGCCTCTAATATTAGCCCTCACATTTACATACTGAATATCACAATTATACATTACTAATATTAACATATCCATATGTAAACTTAGGTAAGTGGATTTACCCTAGAGGTATAATGTTCACTGAAAAGGGACTAAGTCGTACCAGTTTCTAGATGGAAACTCACGGAGGGATAAATGAACAGGTAAGACCTAGTAAAATTAGGGAGAACTAGATAAAATTCCTACCTAAATACCAGCCTGATCTTGCCGACAAAGGACTTAGAGGAGAAAGGGGGACTAATCCTGTATTATCCCTGACCCGATAGAAGGTACAGGTACCATCCCTGACTCGTGATTGTATAGGAGGCCATCTGAAAAATAAAGATTAGTACGATATGCCATTACAAAAACTTAGTATCTACACACACACACACACAAGTTGTTTGTTTAGCAGATATTCATATTTATTTACTGAAGGTATAAATAACAAGAACTTCATTTCCCCGTATAAATATTACAAATAAAAATTACCCCTTTTATATTTCCACCATGGTGTAAACTAATGAACAGGCACTGCAAATAGATAAGGAAGTTAGAGGGGAGAGGTTGGGATCATAGTCAGTGGGATTTGGGGTAAGAGAATGAGGATTATTAAAGAGTTCTGATTTGATAAAGTCTATCTTGGGGCAAAAAGTCACTTTAAAAAGGGTGATAGATTCTGTTTGGCTTCAAAAACATCACTAAATTTGGGGTTCAGTGGTGAGTCTATGATTAGTAAGGCGATAGCTAATTGTTTAGCTGGTTATTGATACAGTGAAGACTGGAACGGCAACTTCAAACATTCTAGGAGCGAGTCATGATCGGCATCAAACATCTTAGTGGCAGGTCCGCTTATAGCTGAATTGGTTGACTGGAAAATCAAACCTGATTCTATTGAATTCCAAACACCATTTCAATCAAGGAGAATTGTCTCTTGAATCTTGAATTGTGGCTTTTGTACCTGGGTGTTGCTATGGGCATCTTTTTCTTTATCGATTCCTTCTTGATAGGTCGTTATTGAGAGTAATCAATTATGCAAATCATGACGATGTCAGCACTACAGGGGCTCCGCCAAGTGAGAAGAGTAGCAACCATATTTTTTTGCTGATGAGAATTACAGATAGTTGGTAACCATGACAACTGTATTGAATTAATGCTTGAATGCTATATATTATAGAGTTCTCGGTACAATTAGCTCTCTTTTGTTGATATTAACTCGTTCTATCATTTATTAGCTCTCTTTCTTTTTTTTCTTTTTTTTTGCAATAAGATGAATAATTCTGATATTCTTTTTATTTCAGGACTGGGATATGAGGATGGCTGTGATGAGCTGTGCTGGGGGGGGGGCAATGTGGGAGGAGAGAAGATAGTCACAAAGTACAAACATAAAATAAGAATAATCATATTCCAAAAAATAATAAAGTATGAAAGATAAACAATATTTAAGATTCTATACCATTTCTATAAATTTTATAGGCAGATTTGAATCATTTCGTGTTTCTAAACAAATGAACATTGTAAAAAGGTAACTTGTCTGACAAAGTGTAACTAAAAATTAGGAAGAAATCAGAATGATTTATTCTGTTATTTGCTAATTTAGTTAGCAAATGACAAATGTATTAGATGTCTGAACATAAGTTATTATTTGCGCTTCATCGTTGTAGTATCGTCATACATTTTTCAAGGTCCTTGTTATCAACCGTCTGAATCCAGCCCAAATCTAGATCAATTTGATTTTAATCAATGTTTCTGCAAATGAGAAAAATTCATCGGTGCGTACTCACTACGAAAGACAATTTCTCATTTTCCCCATTGGGGATTCACCTGAGGTCGAAAAAACAACCTCAGTATATGCTCATGCATGCCATGGCCGGATCCAAACTGCATGACCATTTATTATCTTTGAAAGCTAAAGATTCTTTACTGAAAATGCCTTCAGCAAAATTACCTTGACCACAATGTATTTTAAAAATGTGAAATATGACCTATGAGGAATTTTATCGAAATAATGCTCCAATGCAGTTGGTTGTTAAACGGTCAAATAGGAAAAAACCAAAGGCAAGTATTTTAGAATTGGAAAAGAATTGAGTAATATTGAAGGGATTGATAAAAAGCAAAATGATTCTGTCTTAACAGAAACAATCTAACGTTAGAAAATTTGATATCATAGTAAAGCAAATTTTATTTCTGGGCTTTCTATATGCTTTCAATTAGAAATATACAAATTAATTCAATTAATGGTAGAACTTTAAATGACATTGTTAGAAATAAAGTGAAGATGAAGATAATTGTTGCTAATCCTATGTTGATTCTTTTTCAGGAAACTAGGCTGAGCAAAGCGAATACTAGGGATGTTTGGAAAAGGCTAAGGGCAAATTACATTATTTTTGAAAACCAGCAAAATGGGAAGGCTTTGGGACTAGCGATAGCCATTGAAAAGACATTTTATCATCTGGTCGACAGGGTTGAAAATGTAAGCAGCAGAGTTATGATATACATGTTTATAGGCAATATAAAGTTGGGAATAATCATTCTTCACTCTCCCATTGTTTTAAAGGAGCAGAAGATATTTTATATGGATTTGACAAAAATAAGTGGCGAGTTAATCACCTCTTACATAATTGCAGGGGATTATAATGTTAATTCTAGAACAAAAGAATTTAATCAGTAATTTTGCACAACGGGCAAACTTGATTGACTTGGCGACAGCAAAGAATTTGAATGGCGTACATACTAGGTTCGATAACCATTATAGTAATAGACTTGACAGAGTTTTGATCTCTGAAAGTTTGAACTGGTCTTTTTTAATAAAGTATAGATTTGTACCGTATTCATATCATGTAATGATAACTTTTTAAATACAGATTTAGAATTCACAAGCTCAAAAATGGTTTAAAAGAGGATTAATCCCTATTGAGGATGGGCCTTCTGTCGATTTGTTTGCAAAAACTATTCATCGAAGCAATTGTGAATTACTGGTCTGGATTATCTGAACTCTTTTACTTCTTGGCCCTTGCACAAAGACCGCCTCTATAATTTCTTGGTTGATAAGGAAAAGAAAGAAAGAAAAAAAAGGCTATAATTAAAGAAGTTTGAGAAAATAATATATTAATTAACTGCGAGATAAACTCTGTTGCTCCTAATACTCAATTGATAATGAATTTGAAATACAGGATAGAGTATTTGGAATTACAGGTGCAAAAACATTTATTGTACAAGCGTCGGTCAGAAACTTACCTTTCAATGAATACTCCCAAATAGAGAGTTTTCTCTTTTTAAAAAATAGGAAGAGGGTATCTAATATACATGCTTTAAAATATGAAAATCTTATATTAACTGATAATGTTCAGATTGTAGAGGCTATGCAAGACCAATTCACAAGGGATATAGATTTGAAATTGATGGGTATGTTTGATGAAACGGTATATTCTCAGTATATTGATCTATTAGATTATAAATTTTTTAAATCTAAGCAAACTCCTAATTTAGCTGGGAAGATACTGCTTATTTGGACAATGAAATATCTTTACGAGAATTGGAAGTGTTAAAAAATCTAAAAGAAGGAAGAGTACCGGGGCCGGTTGGTCTGACATACATGTATTATAAAATCATGGCTTTAAAAAAAAAAAAAAAAAATTCCTGAGTTATATAATTAAAAAGAAACCGGATGTTACTGAAACTGGGGAGTGCAGACCGATAGCCTTAATAAATACAGATATGAAAATTATCCAGAAAATCTTGCTGGCTCGGGTTTCCCCATTGATTAATAAATTATTATCCTCTGGTGTTTTTGGTTTGAAAGGGAGAACTATTAATATAGCATTATTGGCATATCATCTGTTATTTAAATGTAAAAGAAGGAAAACTAGAACTCATGGTTTTTTATTAAAGTTAGATATGTCTAATGCCTTCACCTATGTGAACTCAGTTTATTTGAAATATCTTCTTTTTAAGTATCTGGGGCATAGTAAAACTGTGAAATTAATAGCTGACTTGATCACATTTAAGTCCATCTCTATTATAAATAAGGGAATATTTTCAAACATTAGGTCATTAGATAACGCTTTGCTTCAAAGATCTCCTCACACCTCTACTTATTCTATCTAATGGAGCTGTATCTAAAGAGAAATAAGCTAAATAAGGAATATAGCTGTACAGCTCCGGTGGTCCAAAGGTTTAGTTTACTGCTGCAGCCGGAGCTTGTGCATATAAGGGGGTCATAGGTTTGATCCCCGGGCAGCTCCGGTGCTAAAAAACTTGATGGATTTTCTTTCGTCATTTGGAGGCACCGGGGTATTTTATATGTTATTCTTGAATTAATAGTTTCTCGATAGATTAATGGATTTTGGGCGCAATAGAAAAAGAAAATGGATTTGAGACGGATGACAGACATGTTTAAAGAAAAAAGCTTCCTAGCATCATTGTTGTATCCTATACAGAAGATTGTCTGATATATATTTATGTATATATTGTAAATAAATATATTAAAAAAAAAAAAAGGAATATGGCTGTATGGTAAAATTATGAATGTCAAGCTAATATCTTACATAGACGATTTAACAATAGTGATCCCAAATAGGGCTGGCATTCATTTGGTGTATAATGTAGTTGAAGACTTTTTGCAGATGACAGGTTTAACCATTAATGAGAATAAGACATGTATGGGACATCAACAATAAAAAGAATAGTTTTCTTAAACTTCAAAGGGTTACATGGAAAGATCTTGGGAATGATATTTCCGATTCATATTAGGCATTCCTTACTGTATTCTATACTGAATGATACGCTGATCAAATCTCAGGAAGTTATGAAAAATATAGGGAAGTACTGGGGCGGATGGTTTGAGGTTACAAGATGTATAAATGCTCTGGTCATCTCTAAATTTACTTTTTATTTGGTGTTTGTGTGCATGATGTCAGGAAGCTTTGTTTGGAAAGTTCAAATATCTATCTCCAATCAAGATGTTCATACCCAAAAATAAGGGAGGTTTGTATCTTATTGATTTGTCCACCTTTAATGAAATTCTGATTTATAATATTGTTAAAGCCAATATTGCACAGTACCCGATTTTGTGTAAGTTACTGGAATATGAGTCAGTAATTGGAGATTCTCTGGTTGCTGCTTGGTTTTCAACATATAAAAACATTGCTTCAGGTTTTACTGATGGGAAAGTTGGGTATAATAAGTACTATAAATATAAAATGGTACACGATAACTATGAAAACAACTATAAAAACTTTGGAATTGACCTTACAATAGCTACCAAGATTTTTTCTTTTAATAACTTTCAAAACTTTATTATAAAATTTGGGCTTCATATTTTGCCCACCAGACAAAGATTAATGAATATGGGTATGTCTGATATCAATTGTGTTTTTGGATCTGGAAGGGTGGAAAATTTTGAACATTTGTTTTGGGAATGTCCTTTTGCTAAGTATTCATATGAAGGGATAATGGTCAAATTAAACTTGAAGTATGATCTTAGAAATTTTTGGAGAAATAAGTCTGTTAAAGATTTGCCTAGGATACTTCACAAATTTTTATATGCAATTTTTTTTAATACATGGAAGATAAGATGTACAATTGTTTTCCGAGGAAAAGGGAACAGTGGGTCACATGTCGGCTTTCCTAAATAGAGTCCACCAGTTGTATAAGAAAGACATTTTTCAACTTCCTACGAGCCAATTCGAAAGGTTATGGGATCCAGAAGTAATGTCGTAAAGAGTTTAGAACTGGTCTTCTGGATCCCAATTTTTTTTTTTTTTGCTTGTTTTTTTTTTCCTAATACGTTTTTTTTTTTAAATGAAATCCTGGGTTTAAAACTTCATTATGTCCTGTGTGGATTACAAAAGGGAAGAAAAAATAATATCTGTCCTGAATTTTTTTTTTAATTTTTTTTATTTTTTTTTTTAAAAATAAATTTATTATACAACTATATACAGTATATACAATATCTGGTTTACATGCTTCTAAAACCGGATACAACAGTGTTGCTAGGCTTGTACTTCCATTATCCATCTCAGAGTCCATTATCCTTTTCATTCGCCATAAATCCATTTCTCTAATAACAAACAAACAATATACGGTATTTATAAAGTACTAAATTCTCCGGTGCCTACGGACAGCGAAAGAAAATTTAGCCAATTTTTCGGCACCGGAGCTGCCCGGGGATCGAACCTATAATCCCTTTATATGCCAAGCACACCGTGACTGGGTACATAATCTCACGGCCACGCCACCTTGACTTTTTTTTTTTTTTAAAAATAAATAAATTTCCTCTCCAAGTGGAGAAGAAATGTATTTTTTTTTTGGTTAACTAAATTGACTTTAAATTGAACTTTAAACTTAAAACTGACTTTAAACTGATAGAAACGTGGATTCACAGGTTCCTTGATGTTACAAGGGCAGCGTACTTGGAAAAACCNGAGGCGAGCTGTTAAAGCTAGGGAAAAAACCGTTCCTTAACTGCCCAAGCCGAGGCGCGAACCTGTACACCTCAGCATATGCCTTCGGTTCATCAAGCGGAAGTGAATCCGCTCGACCACGGAACCGAGACAACTTTTTTATTTTGTTTTTGCCTAATGGCTGAGGCAAATCTTGTCTTTCCTATTTACAATCTATTTACACTATTTATGATTTCGATACTGACTGCCCGCTATTATTCAACTGGTAGTTCAGTCGATATCATTTCTACTCGTCATGTAACTTTGTTACATTATGCAAACGGTAGAACATAACCTCGGAGCGATTCAAACTACTGGGTTGAAAGCACCTTGTTTCTATCTTTCAGAAAGAAAGACAGGTTGAAAATGAGGCCAGACAGCTCAATCCGCAAACCCTTGTCGCTAGCTTGGGCTTATACCAAGAAGCAGCGCAGTAGAACCCACTGCCTCTTGGCTTGTCCTGAATTTTGTTTCTAAGCAGTTGATGTTCAACCCAACAATTTTTTCAAGACAAAACTCTGTTTTTTTTTTTTTTTCTTGTTAGAGGGGCAGTAGGATCACAGACAAATATGATGAATAAGATAAGGCAACACCAGTGTTAAAACTTTAAAAAAAATAGTTGATTTATTTTC
>PXIH01S0010213.1:12431-24818 GCA_003024985.2 Euperipatoides rowelli | reverse complement strand
CCTCTAATTGGTCCAATCTATCTAAAGGCTCTAAGCGCTTCAAAATCTTGGACAAAACAGTATTGGAAGTAGGAGCCATTACAAATTTCATACGATAGACTAAATTTACCTTTTACTAAATTAACTATAAAACTCTAACTAGCCTACTTCAAAAGATCTTATTAAAATATTTATTAACCTACTTCTGCTTATTATATTTATTGCATTACATAAGTTATTCATATAGAACTTTGGAAATTCCTTCAGCAATAGTTTCAGCATTGCCAACTATCAAATGCAGTGCATCCAATTTTACTTTGGTTCATTCATTTTTAAGTACCACTACCTGATATTCATTGTTCCATCTGTAACTTTTCAATCATCTCCTCCTTCAATTTAGGAGCCTCTTTGAATGTTGACTTGTACATTGCTGCTTAACTTGGAGTTGGAATGTCAATACCATCATCTGACAATTGTTGCATATTTTGGCAGCTTTACTTGATATTCTTGGTTGCAACTCTTTTGTTGTGTTTCTTGGCCATTTACTTTTGTAATATCAAAAAGTTATTTCAGGATATCATAATTCCCTTCTTGACACATTTGTCATAGTCTTCAGTCACCTTGTCAAGCTTTGTTCATATTACTTGATATAACATATATGGAAAATTCAATTTACTCTTCTATAATTTTGTAATTTCTTTGGAAATTTTCACTATTTGCTAATTTCTTCCTTGGATTTTTGATCCAAGAAACTGTTATCGTTCAATAATTTTCCTTTGGCATCTGCATTTTTCTTCTAGTGAAGAGTTTTCTGAAGCACACTTCCTCTTCCTCTTCTTCTATGTAATTGCTGAAATCTCACAAAATATAAAAAGTATGAAGTGCGTTGTTTATTCACAAATCTTTATACTATAAATTATGGCAATCATAATTTGATTACCAAATTATATCCCTATCACTCCCTTAGTATAACCTGTGCTTTCAAATATAAGCTAATTTGTAATTGTAATTGATGTACTAACGATTTTAAGAGTTTGAATGAATATAACACTGCAATCCCCCCAAGGTAGAAGACGCTCCTAACAAATGTTACAATGCCTAGAAACACCTCATGAAATACGGAGACTGAACATGATGGTACTCTTTTAGCTCAATATAAAAGCTAACAGCCTCTACTGACTCCTGATGTTCTTTGTTCAGCAGCCTGATTCAGAATTCTCAACGATTATGCCAGATTTGATTTACGATCTTTATGGTACGCCATCATCTTTTCTGTGCTACCCCATAAAAAATACTCCTCTTCTTATCTGTTGTCCAATTGTGGAATACTGTGACCCTGCTTTGACTAAAGCTCAATCCTATGCTATTGAACAAATCCAAAGGCGGCTAGCAAGGGTGATCCTGGGCAGGGACCATACTTATTACACCATTGATTTAAATAGGCTTGGTCTTGCCTCTCTTGAGTCCTGGCGATCTGAATTACACTATCGTTTTGCTTGTGATTTCTTTAAATCATTTCCTGCTTACCTACCTATGACAACATTTCAGTCTACTGGTGTTTTGACCAGAAATTCTAACAAATTTTCCAAACCTAACATTAGAACTATGCATGTTGACAAATCGCCAATTATCTCATTCAATAATGCATGTAATAATAACATTTTCTGAGTTATTAATTAATTATCTATTATTTTTCTAATAGTTCTATTGTAATATATGTTTGTTATTGAGTCCATATCCTTCGGGGCTAGGATTTCAATTTTATATTGTAACGCTTTTGTTTTGTTTTGCTATGAATAAACATCAATAATAATAATAATATAAATTGACAAAAATATCCTAAACTAAGCTGTATCAAAAATAAACTTACTAAAACACAATAGTATTCGGCTATATAATAAATATAATAAGGATGCTCTGGTACCTGAAATAAATATTTATGATTCAACTTGATTGAAATTTTTAGTGTAAAGTGTAGGTATTTTTGATATGACAAAATGAAGACTAAGGAGGGCCGAACCCAGAACGAGAAGCTAAATCAAGATCTGAGGCTCATATCTCTAAGTGCTAAAAGCCCACCGACCATATACTCTAAAATATAAGATATGACAAACTAAAATAAGAAGTACCTAAAAACTGGAAGGCCTAACTGCTGTTTTACCATATTTTAGACATCTGTGCCTGTATTTTTGTCATTACGGAAAGGTCTGATACGAGTTGTGTCAAAATATCGGAATTGATCAAAACCAATTATTTCACCTCTAGATTATCATAGGGTTGAAGCATAGTGGATTTCATACATAGTTGGAGTTAGGGTTCAAGGTAACTCCAACTATGTGTGAAAAAGTTAGAACTTTAAATAAAGAAATTAAGGCATCTATCCATCTTGATCATGTGACTAAATGTGAGTTAGGCTTTCCAGTTTCTAGACGCTCGTCTAAAATAAACAACTATATATTTACGGACATTTGACTTGTGATTGGCTTTTGTGATAAAAATATAATAAATGCAAAAACAAAGTTGATCTCGATTTCAACAACGAGGGAAGCATTATGTTAACAACATGATTTTTTTAAGACAATTTTTTTTTTTTTTTTACAATTAATAGCACATAGTTTAATCCAAAGCTAGGATTACTTTTACAACAGTAAAGATGACATAAGTTGGCCTGAGTTTTTGGTTTAAAAAATAAAAAATATATATCATTCATTATTCATTAAAAAAAATTCATTATTCATTAAAAAAAATTAATTTATCCTGACTTAAAAAATATTTTTATCTCTAACAGAAAAAAATTAAAATAATTGAATAAACATTGCTCTTAAACGATACAATGAAAAAATAAATAAATGAATAAATAAAAAATTTACATTATTGTTAGTAAAAAAAATTATCTTGGATGCAGAAAATTCTTCGAGTTTGGTAACAGGCTGGGAAAAAGTCAAATTCTTGAGATGATGACGAAGCACCGTGGAGACTGAAGAGTAGCGCAAAGAAAACATGAAGATGATGGACGCAACTTAATAGATATTTTTGGTTACAAGAATATTTGTGGGACAAGTTTAATATGTTAAAGATGTTTTTTTCTTCATAATTTTTCAATTTAAAGTGGGTTTTATGCAGGTGTTAGGTGTAAGGATGTGATGAGATTATGCCTAAAAAATCTTTATGTCTCTAGCCAGTGTCTGGGTAACAGCATATTACAATATACAGTATATATACTGTATGCACAAATAAATTTATATATACTATATAAAGCATATACAATATATATTTTGAGTAAATATTTGTACTTTATTTTTAACAGCTAATTGAAATTGGTTAAGATGGCACTCGTTTGTAATATTATTATTATTATTTTTTTTTTTTTTTGGGGGGGCGGCCCTTAAATAACATTATAACCAAGTCCACATGTATTTATTTCACTGTTTACTTCCGTTTAAACTACTCCTAAGAAAAGAAGGGGGAGGAGAAAGAGGAAAATGTGCCAAAACTGTAAAGCAGTTCAGAAGTCATAATCTAGTTGTGATTGTGATGCTTTAATTTTTTGGGATGGAGTTTAGATAGAAGTGAAGCCAAATGGTGCAACATTTTTGTCTGATGGCCAAAATGACAATCTTTGGCTATAGAAACTGTTTATAAATTGAAAAGAAAATTGTGTTTAGTGAAAAATAGAGGGGGGGTGGACTTTCAAGATGAATTTAGAAGAACGTTACTCTTCTAGAATATATTTTATTTGCATAAAACAATATTTATAATAGAATGAAATATACTTACAATAGTCTGATGAATAAGAAATAAATAGGTCTAACAATAATTGATATTTGTAAACCATGTAAGGATCAGTATTTAGTCTTAAATAATTGTCAGCCAATCAAAGAAGACTTCAATCCTTCCCCTAATGATGAAATAAGTAGGGACTGAAAATTTCTTACCTTTTTTTTTATATATTCTCTGCTATCAATTTCATTAATTCTGGGCTGCATTCAAAATTACACTATATTTACATACAATTTATGAGATTTTTATCTAAATTAATCAAGTAGTCTTTAATTATGACCAGAGTCCCGTTATATCTCTAGGCTACGATCAGCTACTCAACAGCTGATTTTAAGGGATGCGACAGGAAGACGATCCTTCAAAGTTTTAATCTTTGATTTGTTTTTTTTTTTAAAGGAAGGACAAAAAACTAAATCAAACTTTAAAAATGTAAAAATGACACAAAAAAAATAATAAACAAAATTTTATTATGAAGAAAACAAAACAAATCATTGTAGACTTTTAAAGAAAAACCATTATATAATATGCCAGATGAATAAATTATCATTAGATAGAATATACATTTTGAAACACGGTTGTAAAAAAAAAATCTAAAATAAAATGATTATTTTAGAATTAAAATTATTTATTTAACTTTCTGTCAAACGATTTGAAAGCAGTGTTAATTATAAATAATAATTTTAAAATGTTTGAAATATTTTTATGATAAAAGGAGAGGAGAAAGAAACAAAAGCCAAATGCTTAGATAAGATTCAAACTGATTATTACAATAGTATATGCTCTAAACAACAGCTCCATCTAGGGGCAAACATTGGATCATGTGTTGCAATAGGACTTAACATACTTTGTTTTGTAAGTTTGCAATATTAAAAAAAAAAATTGTAATATTTTCACTCGTTGGTAAAATGTTTGAATATATTTTTCCAGATAATATGAAATGAAAATAGAACTATTTGTTACTATAAAAAATATATTAAAATGTTTTTTTTCCCCATTTTAATTATAAATAATTAAATTGAAACAAAACAGAAGATGAACTTATCTACAAGTCAAAGATAGCGAAACGTGCAGAACTAGAACTCGTTTACTTATATTAGAGATGAAAAAGTGTGAAAAATACTAAAATCACAGTAAAAAAACATTACTTTATAGAGAAAGATTTAAAAAATCTTAAAAATAGCAAAGAAAGTTAATAGAGATACAGTAGCTATTATTTTTAAGAAATGTCTGGCTAACAAACTTAACAGCAATATTCCTAAAATATTAGCCAATCATTTATCGTCTAACAGTAACAAATCGACTCCCACATGATCATTCCATTCACACTATCAATCAGTAGATTGTAGTGAGTATAGAAATTATTTCATGATTAAACATGATTAAAAAGAAAGTAGAATTCTATCTATTCAACTGCCACGTGATTGTTTGATTAAAAAAAAAAAAGATATTTTTTTTTTAGGAATATTGCTGTTAAGTTTGCTAGCTAGCCAGACGCTAGTTAATTTTATTCAACCAAAATTTGTCTATTTGCCTACGCGTATTTAGTCCAATTAGTGGCCGTTTTTAGCAAGTTAGAGATGGTTTAAAAGTTGAATTTTTTTTTAAAAAAAAATTCTCTTTTGCCTTTAGAATCAAGTGTGGGAAAATGCCTTTGAACTGTGGATCGGATGACTGATTTAAACATCGTTGACACAGTCCTATTCATGTGTAATTTTCAAAATTACAAATAGAAAAAAAAATATCTTAACACAGAAAATGGGAGATCAAATTTGCTAATACTGTAATAGTGCAACTAATTTTACATACTCTTTTTCAAAGTACAGAATTGAGAGAGAAAAAAGTTGGTAGGAAGACATAAAATAAACTTGACCAGACGTCGGATTTAAACGTCATTGGTGATACTGTAATCCACACTCTCATATTTTTTCCAAAAGTACCAATGTGATCACAAAGTAAGGGTAGATTAATTTTTTTAAATGAATATATTTTTGTAATTATTAATTAGAAAAAAATAATGGTCATAATTGCTGTAATTAAGAGAGAGAAACCATTGTTTTCTTCGACTCAAAGTCAGATAATAATCTGTTATGTCACTGTAGAAGCAATTAAAGTTTGATTGCTGTGTCAGGCCAATATATCTTTCTTCGAATATAGAAACGAAATACAAGTGGGAACATAAGAAAACATTGATAAATTCAATTTAGTAGTTCTCAAATGCAGATACTTTTTTTATTCTTTAATCGTTTAATTTAATTATCATTAGCGTGTGTTTTCTCCGAGGCAAATGCGGGATTAAAAAACTATAGACCAGACTTAGCTTAGACAGTCAGTTTTGTATTTGTGTTTATAAATCTTCCTTATTTAATATGTATTTTCAGAGGACAAATAAAAAAGGAATATCTATCTGCGAGTTAGTGTATAAGTAGTGTTATAATTAAGCTCACACACTAAAAAAAAAATTCAACATATGGTACTAACTTCTTTATATATTAATTACATAAGCCAACTTGGTCTAAATTGCGGTGCCCACAGCTTGATATTGTTCGAACTGTTATTAATAAAGAAAATGTCAACTTTTTTTTTTCAAATTTCATACTTTTGGCAGAAATATTGTATTGTCCCTATTGAGTGCATGGTTTTACCAAAAGGTGAGGGGTCAAATACCTTACTTTTGCGAATTTACATTTTCTGCCATGAAGTTATACGACCAAAATAGAAATCGATTTTGCACACATTTATCTTGTGCATTTAGTTTAGATAAGTTATAGGTATCGCTGAACATATGACTGGTCTGTGAACTTACTTTAAATTTTTATTTGGCCTTTCCGATAAAGAATATTCTACCTGATGTAAGCTATAGCTGGTCTCTGATGCCAAATATAATAAATAAAATAACAACAGAGCTAATGCAAATGTATGAATGATAGTTGGTTTATTATATATAGTTTACTGGATTAAAATAATCCTGATATTGCCTAGCTTAATTTTCATTTAGTGTTGTTTTTTCTTCTTTAGAGCATATCATCTTAGGGTTTAAAAATTATAAATCATATAATCCAGGTAGGAATTCAATTTTGGTGAAAGCTAAAGCCTTGTCAGACGTTAAAATTTAAATGAGAATTGAATGCTTTGATTTGGGTTTATGATGATGTAATGGATTATGAAACATTTACAAAACTTAGATGTTTCACACCTTTTTAAATGGAATAAGAAAATTTGATGAATTAAACATCCATTTTATGGGTAAAATAAAACTAAATCGACAAAGTTGAAAATAGCATTGATAATATGCTGTATTATATTCGACACGTAATCACTTTTTAGTTTAACAAATCTTTATTTATCGTAACTTCTTGAAATACATTTTTGAAATACAACAGCTTAATCGTACAATTAATAATTAAATATAACGTCAAATAAATTAATAAAAGTTTTGAACAATAGATAAATTTCTTAAGTATAAATTTATTAAAACAAAATAGATTTAAATATTGTTTCTCTATTCATAAATTCACTAACGCATAACTTTTTATTTTATTTACTTTTTATTCTGCTTAAACTGGCGAGCAAAAACATAAAAAAGTAGTTATCCTTATAGCATTATTATTGCAAGACAATAATTATAAAAAAACATATAATGTGAAATTGGTTCAAGAGAAGAATGATATCAAATCGAACAGTGTTTCCCAAATAGAGTTCCTTGGCAACCTGGGGTTCCATGAGGTGACCATTAGGGCTCCATGAGAAAGTTACATCACAATTACATTTCAATATTTTAAAAAAAGAAAAAAAAAACTAAACATTGATGGATTGCAAGTACAGCAATGTGTACCTGACTGCAGAAGCTAAAAGAACACAGAGAAGATATTCTGGGACAGTGCACGAGAACTTAAACAAGTGCTAGTGGAGCCATATTATGGTCGAAGCTTAAGGTTGGGTTCCGCAAATTTTTAATGAGTTTGTAAGTGTTCCATGCCCAAATTCAATTGGGAAACACTAATATAAAGTATTCTGACCCAACTTCATTTATGCCGTCGTTAGCTGCATGTCAGTATTTATTTCCCTGGGTCTTATTATTTTTACATTATTATTATTTAAAACACTAACTTAAACCATTCAGGGATATGTAAATGCATGATTGCACTCTAACTTTATCTACATTTTACTTTATTAAGAAGATGTAAATATTGTTCCTATCCCTAATATTTATTTAAATTACATCAAACATTTAGAACATTTTTAACTAGAGTTTACTTTTTTGGTATTAAAATTATATTTTCATAAAAAGTTTTATTTTTTTTTTACCAAAAACTCAGTGATTACTTTAACTTTTGACAATTTTCATCTTCCTTTTAATTATCCAAAACATTAATTCTTTTTTTTTTTTTTTGCAATTTATTCAAGTAAAATGCCTTACTTGGTCCCCCCTTCTGATGAAGGCATAGGCCAGAAATCATTTTGAATGAGTATGCCCCAAATTAGCATATTCATTCAAAAATTTTCTAAAAGTTTCAACAATGTTAAAATATTTATAAGTTGCTAGTGAAAGACACACCTGGTGGCTACAAGTAAGTTTTAAAAATGTATCTTAAGTTGTTTCTGGAGTAATTGGAGCTCCAGAGTTTGTTTTACAGTATGCCAGCAAACTTCAAAGCTCCCTTACCGAAAATTTTCAAAAAGTGATTTCTACGGCAGTGAAGGTCATATAGAGCCCCAAAAAGCATCATTCGGATATGTTTGGCATGGCTTTCTACTAAATCAAAAATCATTGCACTAGGATGAGTGGCCGAGGAATATCAAACCATTCCAAAATAAGAAATTTATATTATTTTATTATGTTCCATAGATATTTTTTAAGACTTGAAAAAAAAAAAAAAATTTTATTCAACGCTGCTTATTTTAATCTAATTTTTCCATCATCAGATGGTATTTATGATAAAAAAAAAATGTTTTTAATGAAAGCCTGACGTGCAGTACATATAATATTTTCTATGGATATCTATGCTAAAAATTATCCTTCCAAATTAAAAACAAACAAACAAACATTTTGTATGCATAATTGTAGTGGAATATCCCGCCTCTTGAAGCTGCGTCACGTCTCTTTCAATTAGCTCAAATTATTTAAGTTAAAATTTTCAAAGAATCTATCATGTTATCTCAACTCAATATATTTGCTTTGTAATTTGCAATAATGATATCCTGGCAAATATACAGTACCTTACATTTCACTTGACGGACAGATTTTCAGTATCAAATATGAGTATGAAGAAAGCAAAGTATACAGGAATTCACAAGAAAATTTACAATAAATTTCAAATATTACAAATGAAATTAAACTCCATTATGAATTAAGTATTTTTCTACACTTTGTTATAAGAAGAGCAGAAAAAAAGTTTGCCCCTTCCTCTACTACCAAAAAAAAAAAAAAAATGTTTATAAAAGCTAAAAATATACAGAATAAAAAAATTAAAATAATTCAATTTCCCAACACAACTGAGAAAATCTATTCACAAATACAATTGAAAATCCTTTATTAAACCGAATGTTAAGTTATTCTTTTACATTACTGTTTGAGGAGTGAAACTAAAGGTAATTATGACAGTGCATATACTGTATTTATAATCATTAACAGCTAGGACAGGTGTGCGTATGACATGGATGATTGTCCTAGATTTAAACATCTACCTTGACAGGTGAGTAGTAGAAATTGAAGCAGTCAGATGAGGGTGGATGATTCTTTAAACCACAGGTGTGATACCATGACTTTTTCAATCAATATATCATTACAATAATCAGGGTGAACAAAAATCCTGTTATAATAATATTATTATTAAGAAATACTAAACAAATTAAGACAATCAAAGTGGCAAAATTAATGATCAAATGATTTAAGTGTATTTTAATTGACAAAATAATTTGAATATGATGTATTTGATTCTATTAAGAAAGAATGAAGGAGATATTACATAAATGTCTCTTTGACGTCAAGTAATATTGTAAACAGGATAAGATCAATTTTGCTTCGTTGCATTTTTTGTCGAAAATGAATTTATTACCATGTTTAACAAATAAATTACAGATTTTGCAAACATTGTTATTAAAATCTTTTTCTATTATTTACTTCTGATGTTTTTCTTTCTTTATTAAACAAATTTTCAGATATAATGTACTTAGTCAATATTAACACATTAGGAATAATTCATACTCGTTTGCACACCACGCTTTTTATGTAGCTGTCCGAAAGTGTTCACCATGAAGCAAAGCACATCTATGCAAATGTTGGGCTTCTCTTATAAGATATTACTTTCTTCTCACAGCATTAAGCTGATACGAGTAGAACTGAGTCGAATTAATCCACTAGCAGATGGATCAGTAAAGAAAGAATGGAAATGACCGTTATTTTATTCAAGTGAAGCATTCAACACAAAATATTTTATGACTTCCGCTGTTTTCTCAATTAGAAGCTGCACTGTTTGGGTGTTACTCATTATTTGTGTATGGGGTATGGGACGATTTTTTTCACACACTATGCACCTGTGAAACGATTAATTTAAAGTGTTGTAATTTTAAAATTATACAAGAATGCAATTTTTTTTATCTTTGTTTGCTTCGTTGTCAGCATAAATGACTGAAATGATTCGATCAAGACTATAAAAGTAATTTATTGCCAATCTGTTGACTGTTGTCATGTTTCTAACAACTAGAATCTCATTGGATTATAAAATTGTTGGAAAGATGACATCCCAAAATGCCAAGGATGAGTATTGTGATGTATAGAGTTTTATAGAAATAGAAAATAGTTCTATTATAACGAATCATCTATAATTTTATTTGTAATTTGTCATCTTGATTCACCGTGGAAAGGAAAAACTGATTTACGTTCACCGATTGTTTACTTTCTTAACACGACATTTGCTATTTTATAGCAAATGCCGCATGTGAGAATAATCAACTTCCTTATCACGTGCAAATCAATGCTAATTTATTCATATTGTGGATTTTGCATATGTGCACATTCTTAGTAATAAAAGAATACTGGAAACATGCCTTATCGTCTTACTTTCTGGCCAACAAACTTCAGAACTCCTTTTAACTTGGATTTTCAAAAATTTATCCCAAGGCAGGGAAGGTTATATGAATCGCAAAATAACCTGTCAGATCTTCTTTGGCAGGGCCTTTAGATAAATTAAACATCATTGCCGGAGGACAACATTGGCACAAGCCCACATTGCGTCAATAAATGAAAAGGAATACAAACTTCAGCAAGTTAAGTTAATAGTTGCATCACAATATTTATTGATAATCCAATTTGGATGAAAAGAAACAAGTATTACTACAACTAAGGTAAGTATAAAACATTTGCTTACCTAGTAAAACAGGAACCAATATGAAACATGCCCAATCATCCTACTACACAAGACATAGCAGAAACCCCAAAACAGGGTTGACATGGTGGTTATGTTGACAATTCTTTTCAGTATAAAGGGGATGGTCCCCCGGCTCAGAGAAATACATGAATAACAAAACTAAGTTTGAAAAAAGAGTGAATGATGTTGGATGATGTGCTGGGCACACACAAGAACAAACTTTCAACTCCAGCAAAGTTATTTATAGCTTAAGTCACGCCCCCATTAAGAAAATTAGCACAAATAAACAAATGCACATGTTTACCTACACATGTTGGCTTTAACAATAAAAATAAACTAGTTGATATGCATGGGAGAAACAATCTATAAATAGTAGTTTGAAAATGCATGAGCATATGCAAGTCTCTACACAATAGTCCACACACTCTACTGTATATAAAAATATATTTTATACAGTATAAAAACTTTTTGTAATATAAAATTTTACTAATCTGACTACAGAACAGCTATTAAAATAATTTTATGTTTGGAATTTCATATGTATTCAAATACTAATTTCAATTAATTAAATATAGGAGCAGTGTTTTTAAAAGGGGATCTATTTTCTTAATGTTAAGTATGGAGGAGGGGTGAAATTTTTTATGTACCATGAATAGGGTGATGAATTTTGATTCAACTCATTCCAGTTAAATGAACATTTTTTATATACTTTCAAAATACAGAAGGGGAAAAAAAAACAGAATTTGATCAAAAATAAAAATTGACATATTCTTCATGAAGAAAATGTTGAAGCATCGAGTTACAGTATATTACATACAGTATATCATATACAATACTTTATGTTCGGAAGCTGAAGGATTTGTGGGTGTGAAATAATATCTAAGTCTTACTGATGAGTTGAAAACACTAGAAATATAGTAGTAAATAATGCACTTAAATCTTACCTTGTGTACAGAGGCACCTAGACTACTCAAAGTTGAAATACAATCAATGTCAACTTTTCTACTATAAGTCTGACCGCAAATTAAATAATACCTGAAAAATAGTGAAGGAAAATGTCTTAATGAAAATCCATATGAAATTATTATGGTAAAAGGAATAGTATTGGGGTAAGGCTGGGTCTACAATTGCGTTCTGGCCGTGCGGTTGGAACCGTGAGGTTGAACCTCTGTAGTTCAACCTCAACCACAGAGTTACAAATACAAATACAAATACAAATGTGTCGGACAACAACAGACTATAGTCCAGCGAGGTTGTCCCT
>PXIH01S0010203.1:6375-16641 GCA_003024985.2 Euperipatoides rowelli | reverse complement strand
TTGTTTTTAATGAATATTAATATTTGCGAATCTTTATTTTCGCGAATATATGATTGCCGCGAAACTCGCGAAAATATTAATCTCGCGAAAAAATCTATATATACAGTATTCTTACGTAAATGTATGTGTTATAACACTTGCATTTATGTAGGAATACTATATACCAGTAAATAATATAAACATCTTTTTTTTTTTTGAAAATTGTTGTGAAGGTGAATATGAAATTTCAATAAATGAAATAGCTATAGCAATTCATTTACTCCTGAATCATAAAATGATGAAAATAGTTTAGTAAATTTAAATTCTGTTTGGCTATATTTTTTCTATAAAATGTTATTACAATTTGTCACTGCTACCAAAATTTTCCTTTATCATTCAACTAGAGTCATTTTGGCATTGAAAAAGATTATAATAGCTGATTATTTTATACATTTTTTTAATATGTAAAATAATTAAAATGAAGGAACAGAAACACATGACTGTGCAATAGAGTTTATAAGCACTTGCGGAAATAGTAGATATTCTCGTCTGATTTTTAGGTTGATTACAATATACAGTATATGAATTGTACATGTTATCATTTTACACATTTTACAAAGTATTATACAAAAATCTACATAATAGCCTAACATTCTTGTATCAAAAATGTAATCATAAAGTCCTTTACTTACATTTTTTAATATATTTAGTCAACTTCATTCTATAAATAATTATTAGAGAAGTATTCTTATTCTTGCGCTCTCCATCCCCTCTACATGCACATGCCAATAAACAAATAAATTACATTTATTTTAATTATTTTGTTAACAATTTCAGTGATTAAACTAAAAAAAAACATTACTATCAACTATCAAACAATATTCATAAGGAAAATACTATATATATAATTGTATATGGGCTTGCACACCCCTCCCCTCATGCATGCACACAAATAATTTTTTTCGATCACCAACGCAGTACACTATCAATTTCTGAAATAAAAATATAAACTTTCTTATGGTTTTTGGAATTATGATTCGCCAGTTAAGTGGTTAATCCTCAGAGATAAAATTTATCCTGCTGACAAAATGTCACAAGCAAATATTGTAATGACAAAGCTTATTGAAAGCCCATTGTAATTTTTAGTTGAAATCATAGTTTATGACCACCCATAATGTAATAGTATTAGCGGTTTGCAGTATCAAATAGAAAATTCTATTATATATTATTATTAGTCCAGTTATTCTAGTGAAGATGCAGTTTTTCTGCTCGACAAATACACAAACACATCTAATTATACAGTAGTTTAATGTGCACATTTCTGAGGATAATGTGGACATTGAATAAAACTTGTATATCCTCCCTCCCCATTTCAAGTTCAGCTTATCAGATAAAATGTATTTTAATCATAATACATTGCAATAATATGTCTATTTTTAAGAAACAATTATAATATTTATTTTCAATAATTAATAAAAATAAATAAATGCTATAAAAAATTATCACCAAAACGATGCGGGGGAGATCTCAAATAGAGCAATTAATATGACATTCACTGTTCAACACTTTAACATCCTTTTTTTAAGTACAGAGGAAAACAAAAATTGAAGTTAAAGAGATCAGTAGTACTGTATCTCCCTTCCTTATATCATCCTCTCATTCCCATTTGCATCAGTTCACTCACAAATAATACAATTTAATTTTCCTATAATTATAAAACTGCTAATTATTATTTTAGTTCAGCCTCAAGTTCGACAGCTTCCTCCTAGCATTATTAATATTGATGAAAACAGCCGGGCTTCATTTCCACTCGGTTTGGGACATTCTGCTCATTATGTGGCCCCAAGAGTAGCTCTTATTGGGTAGGTCATATTTTTAACATTTTTTTTTTAAAAAAGTCTTAGAAAAAAAAATTGTATATTTGTTCTAAACTATGAAAATTTGTTTACTGAATCCTTGTTTACCTAAATTTTATATCCAGTAAACTGTATTGATATGCATTTGATATATTGATGAGTGTGCAAGTGCACTGTATAATAATAGATCAAAACAGATTTAACATCAGATATCTTATACACAGACCTACTGTTGTTACATAGATTAATAATATTTCATAGTTATGATGTAATAGTTGTTAAGGAAACATAAAATATGTGGTAGTGAGACAAACCAATAGTTATAAACATAAAGTCGTGGCAACTGATGTAATCCTCTGCAGGAAAACTAGACAATAATTGCCATAGAATACTTAATGCAAGAATTAAAATGGAAGCATAAATTAGAATCTTATTTTTTTTAAAAAAAAAAAAACAGAGAGCAGAAGACAATCCCCTTTTATCTATTTAATAGATAATATATTGATGGAAATGCTGACAAAAAAATCAATGTCTAACTATAAATATACAGTATGTAATAGCCAAATAATGGCAGCTAAAAGTTTAAGGTTTGAAGCCTTCTCCATCAATTGCTAAATAATTAAGGAAAAACTTTTACTGGTAAAATGAAGATTGTCAAATTTTCAACAATCTATACTAACAAAGTTACATAAATAAGCCACTCTATGATGGACTAAAAAAGACATTTATAATGAAGCTAAACTAATTGTTTGTGTTGAAGCAGTTATTAAGACATTAGAAATACCATGACAAAGTGGTGAATGATAGCTTATCCAAGTTTAATCGCATTAATTAGAAAGCTAATCCTGTGATAAATTACCCTTAGAGCAATGTATACTTAAAATTTACAAATAAGGCTATTTAGGATATGATAGCCTACATACGTATATAACATATTTAATAACAGCCAAAGAGGAGCATAATCTATTATTGGCCACAGTGATGGCCCATGGCCTACAGATATATGGGACACTATATGCCGTAATATGAGAAGGTACAGTATGCCGTTGGCAAAACATTAGGATTTTAGGTGGCTTAGCCTTTGAAAGTAAATGGTATCTGAGGGTTGTGATAAACTCAGCTCTAGAGAAGCCTAAAAATGTACGATCAGTTTTAAAACAAGTTGAAAAATATTTTTTCCCACCTATTTTCCTTAGTACAATGTTATTTTCCCCAGGAAAGCAATTTTCTTAAACTGTTGTGAAACAGTAACTCAAGAATCTTAGTTATAATAAAAAAATAAAGTATGCCTGTTTAATTCTTATTTTTTTCTTCTCCCTCTTATCTTGTTACATTNATTTGTTCTTTAGCCATCGTTACTTTCTTAATGCATCCTTTATTTTATTGCAAATGCTGTGTTAATGTGATCTGATCAAGCACGGATTGCAACATGTGGAAGGCAATCGGCTCCCCTTACATGTGGAAATTAATTATAATACATGTCTTTTTGTTTTGACGATTGCACGCTCTTTGCTTTTAAGAGCATTGCATATATGTTTCTACGTCACTCTCATTGGAATGTCTGCTACCATTCTAACAGCCATTTATAGCCTTCCCGGTAAATTGTTGGAGTAGTTGTGGCCACTCCAGGGTTTGGGTCCGCCCCTCTTGTTAGCTGCAGCCAATGTTTTCTGTTGGGGCTTTTATGTTGGATTATTTTGCACAGTGAGTTGTTGAACTTGTATTATCTATTTACTTCATTTATGTTAAAACCTAATAAACAGTTTAGACTTTAAGTTCAGCCTACCTTCAGCATGGATGCTATAATATATACAGCATAATTTGCAATATGTTAGTAAAGATAGACTTCAGTAGACCCATCTAGATAAACAGTGAATTGTTTAGTTAATAATGAACAATCAAAACATTTGTATGTTTCAAATTCTAATTTAATTAATTTTGTTAGGGATTCTGCTCATAGGGTTCATCCTCTAGCTGGCCAAGGTGTTAACTTGGGATTTGGAGATGTGATCTGTTTGAAAAATATTCTTGTAAATGCTATCTATAATGGCCAAGATATAGGTAAGCAAAAATTTTTTAGCTTTTTTACTCGTGACATCAAATTTATTTTTAAATTTTTGGTTTTGAGATAAGCTATAAAATTTATTTCCTAGGCTTAATATTCAAAATTTGTTTTGATACTGGAAAAAATAAAATATTGGCGTCCTCTAAAAATACTTGCCCGGTCTCAGTTAAGTGTTATAGTAGAGCTGGACCTCCACTACTGTGAAAAACTTTGTTACGGTGACAATCATCGGACTTTAAATTATTTATCTTCTATATATAAAGTAGAATGTTTTTTTGTTATCATTAAGGTGTCAGGATAAACATTTACATTGTTTTGGAGACAATGAACAGTATTTTAAATGTGACATTTGGCAAATGTTTTTAATTTGTCTATTCCAATGCTCACTTTGTCCCGTGCAACGCTAGGTACCGTCCTGGGCAAGGCAGGATACATTTACGTTGTTGCTTGGAGATAATGGACAGTATTTTAAATAAGATATTTGGCAAATGTTTTTCATTTTTCAATTCCAATGCTCACTTCGTTCTGGCAACGCCAGGGTCCGTCAGCTAGTTTATTTCTAAATTTGTAACTAACGTGCAGAATATGCAGGTTGCACCAGATTTTATTGCCGCGCTGTCCTTAATTTTTCTCCCCGTTTGATTTTTCTGTGAAGTGACGCAAATTATATAAAATTAAAAATAATTATTAAAAAATAAACTTAATGAATATTAAAAATAGAAATTAGCTTACCAATAAATTAATGTTAAATTTAGCTTTTATAAGCTAAACTTATGCATTATTTTGAAATAAATAAATCTAAAGTAATTAGTATAAGATGAATTTTGACAGGATGCAACTTAACTTAGATCTTGGAGCAGTTTATTTGACACATAAAATGGTATTAAGTTGCTCTCCTTTACTTGAATTTTAAGTCTTGAGAATTCTACTTTTTTTTTATAGACAAAGGAAAACATATTAACTTGTTTGCCATAAAACTGAGTTTTTATTGGTGGTGTTATCCCGAAGAGTGACTAATTCATGAAAAACTGCATGTACAGTAGTTTAGATTTCTACCATATTTTCCATGTTTTTATTACATAATCTAATAAGAAAAGAGAGAGATGTTTGTAATTGTTGTTTTATGGATTTAAAATTACTAATGCTATACAGACTCGAGTTGCTCATGAGATTTTAAAAAATATTAAAACATTTAAAATCTTAGACGATTCATAGTCATTTTAGAACAGAAATTATTGGACTTGAAAATGGTAATAGAATATACAACTATAAATTTATTACAACAAAATAAAAATGTATTGCTAATCAATTTTGTTGTGTCATTTTAGGTTCGATTTCCCATTTACTGGAATATGAAACCATGCGCCAACGTCATGTTATTCCAGTTATGGCTACTATTGATGGTTTGAATAGGCTTTATTCCACTGAGGTTACTCCTTTGGTTATATTAAGGAGTCTTGGACTAACAGCTACTAATTTTCTGAAACCACTTAAGGTATCTATGCATTTGTTTTTGCTATTTAATTAGTGTCTTTTTTAGGATTTCAGCATTGGCTCTATTAAAGAATGGACTTTTTTTAAACAAGATTATTTTGGAAAAGTTAATTATAAAATTAAAAGTTGTGAATAGCTATAGAATAATCAAAGTGATAGGTGATATCTTTAGGTAAAAATACTTCCAATTTTTTTTTTTTTAAATTTTTAAATATTTTTTACTGATGTAAGGCCTATGATTGACCATTTCTAATTTTTAAAAGATGTTTCTATGACTGGAAAATGTATAAATTATAGAACGGGTGATGAGACGGGTTAAATATTTAATAGGTTCTAGTCTGGAAGCTGTAAAAATAGTTATTAATGATAAGAGCCCTGCAATTTTGGAAGGTTTGTCTTACTCGTTGGATTGACATGTCATTCTGTTAAGTTATTCTTTCGTGTATTATTTTATTTATGTGGCTGAGATGATGTGTCATTCCAAGGTGTTTGTACCACCCCCTTATTCTTATTCATTGATGTGGACATTTTTTCTGTTGGTGCATTTTTATTTCAGTAAGCTGCTGGACTGTTTATTTTCTTTGTCTGTTTTGGAATAAAGTACTTGTATTCCAATTCACTGTTAGAGTTTTCATTTCACTGCATATACAGTAACAAGCCAGATTGTTATAGATGCGAGCCGAACAGGGAACAATTTACTTTTTGTATTGAAAACATCTAGACTGTTTTCTCGAGGTTCCTGTTTTGAACTCAGGATGGCACCCTATGAAGTAGACATCAGTAACATTTACTAATGATCAAGAGTGGGTGAAATGCTTTGTCCTAGTACTAACACTGTTGAAGAGGGATGTTCAGACCAGGATTGCCATTTGCCTCCTTTTTCAAGTGGACTTTTATTTTTCATTATGCTCTTCTAAGTGAAGACAGGTTATTTTTTTTTTATTACATTGAGTTTTTTTTAATGACACAGGACCACAGTTCATTTTTGTTGAAGGTCGGTTTCCTCTTCCGCCTTCAAAAAGGTACATAGACTTTTTCTCTCTTGTAATACAATTTTTTTTCTATGTTTAAGAAGTAGCGTTATATGTTAACATTTGCAAGGGGTAGGGGGCAGGAAGAAGAGTCATTGATTTTTGCTCTGCTTAGCAGTTTTGCTTATTTGAGGATTTTTTTTTTCTTTCGGGGAAGTAGGGGGGGGGGGGCGGTTATAGAAAATCCTATATTTGCTTGTTTTTATTACATTAATTTACTTATGCGAGAGAAAACTGTGTTGTTGTTGAGTTTTGTTTACTTTCTTAATAGGACCTTTGCTATTAATTAGCAAATATCATGTTAACGTGATCTGATCAGTCGTGTGATTTAATTCTAATTTTGCATGTATTATAATTTGGATATGTGCAGGTTTACAGATAAAAGAGCCCTGCACATTTGAAAGGTTTGTCTTAATCATTGGATTGACAATTGTCGTTCCAGGGAGCTATTCTTTCATGTATTATTTTATTTCTGGGTCTGAGATGATGTGTCATTCAAAGGAGTTTGTACCACCCTTTAATTCTTCTTATTCATTGCTGCAGCCATTTTTGTTATTTCAGCAGGCTGATGAACTATTTATTTTCTTTGCCTGTTTTGGAATATTCCACTCCACCGTTTGAGTTTTCATTTCACTGCATTGTAACAAGCATAATTTCAATTTAAGAATTAATAAAATGCCATGTTATACTCTTAAGCGTCTTGTTAGCCACCAATATTGAGCAATAAGCGAGCCAATACAGATGAAATGACATTAAGCTATTTCCTCATAAAAGGATGGATAGGAATTATGGATTTGATGTTTAAAAAAAGTATTGCATCTTTAAAATGCATTTTAAATAAAGTTTATGGTTTATAAGTAGAATGTGGAAGTAGTAGAATTGTGCAATACTTTTGAAAGTCATATGGAGCAAAACAATCTTGTTTATATTTCCAGTAATCATGAGTCTTCGTCATGCTTTTTTTTATTATTGGTCCTTTAATGACCTCTTGTTCACTAACTAATCTATTGAATGCTAATGAGTTTTCCTCAAAAAACAGACACAATTGTACACTTAGGGATTGTCAAGCAAGAAACATTTTTTCACTTTCAGGATTTGTCATACACGCAATACTGAATGCTCAATCAACTTGTGTTCCCATTTAAAGATGGGTGGTAACTGATTGATAGGTATTAATAAACAAAAAGTGCATTACTGCAAAATAGGTTCAATATTTAGACCTTTGTGTGCAAGTATGATATGATGTAATTTTGGTTATAAATTGAGGGACCAAGGAGAAATAGAATAGGTTTAAGTGTTTACCATGCATGTCAAGATTTTATATGATCAAAGTTTATTCTGAGCATCTTGTCTGTTTTTTTTAGAATTTTATCGTTTTTGGACAGTTGGCTTTTATTAAGGTAGGATTCATGTGTTGTTTTTTACCATTTCTTGAATTCTGTGCCTTTGTTCATCTTAGATATTGTTACACATATTGTATAATTATAACCAGTAATTTTATAAATTAAAAAAATATATAGGATTGTAATTTTGGTCAACCATAAGTGTTTAGTCAGTAATTATATATTTTTTACTTCTAAAAGTTGTTTTAATCCATGCTATTGTAGTTGTAAGTTTATCATTTTTATCAAAACTGTGTATTCATTTTGTGTATATTCAGCAGGTTCTTTCACCAGCCTTTACATTTTATTGTTTTGTATATTGTTCCTGCATTTGAGTTTAGGCTTTCAGCTTATTTGAATATAATCACATCAATTGAATTCAATCAATTAAAACTTTCTTTTTTGTGTTTTATTTTTTCCTAGGAGCGAATAATTACACAGGCTTCCATTTGAAATTCTGTATTTGATTTTATTTTTGTATATTGTACATATTAAATTTATGTAATTATTAAATTATGTATTTTTTTTTAATATATAACATTTAATAAACTAGTACTCGGGCTTTCAATGGAAAATCTCTTATTTATTTTTTATATATTACATTTGATAAAATATTACACAAGTTTTAATTTTAAACTTATAGCCTACAATTTTAGTATAGTGTAAAAATTAATTGGATATATTATAATAATTTCTGCTCTATCAAGAGAATTATGTAATAAAATTGTTTATCATGTTTGCTTTATTTTTAATTTCTTATGTTTCATATATTTTATTTAATTAAAACTGCTACAAAACATTAGCAAATGAACCAAATGAACAATTTGAGGCTAGCCATCCCCTACCTCAAATTATCTGAGTAAGAAAATAAAGTCATTTTACATACTGTACACTATACCCAGTGACCACAAATAAGCTTTTAAAACACATAATTAGTCTGTTTCTGAAGTAATTGGGGCTCTAAGGCTTGCTATACATTTATCTAGAAAACTTCAAAGCTCCTTTTACCACAGGGAGGGCAAAGTTGTAGTAACCCAAAATAGGATGTCTGATTTGTTTTAGTAGCACCTTGAAGTAAGTCAAACATCATTGTGCTAGGATGAGTTGTTATCAAACCGTACCACTATACAAACTTTTGAATTCTTTTATTATATTGTAGGTGTGTTTTTCATTATATTTTTTCAATGAGTTTCATTACGGTACTTTTGGTTGTGCTTCGAAACGTAAACAATTTTATAGACAAACAATCAAAGTTAACTCTTCCTGAGCAGAAAAGAACTCTATCATAATAAAATAGTTAGCATGCTTTTATGCAACAATAATTCTGATGCAAGTGAAGATGAATTCTATTATTTGAAAGCCTAATTATTTATCCATCTAAAAAGATTCAATGACAAGAATACAAATGATATTAGAACTGGACTTGAAATTGGTGTTCCCGTAGAAGTCTAGAATATGTACAGTATATAAAAGGTCCTAGGTGGTCACATGGGGGAACTTAGGGGCCCCAAAAGTCTAACCTTTTTAAAATGCTCTGATTAAAGGCATTGTTTGTCATAAGATTTTTTCAGTGCGTTTCGTTAATACCTGGTCGCGTGAACATTTAATTTTATAGGCGAATGATCAAACTTAGCCCTTTCTGAGTAGCAAAGTACTCGATCATAATAAAATGGTTTAAGTATGCTTTTATGTAACAATAATTTTAATGCAATTGAAGATGAAATTCAATGTTTGTATTGAAGACTATTTTACAAAGATTAGCATTTCAAATTATTGCATTAATCCTTTCAGGTAAAGACTTGTGCAGCCTTACTTATGGGGATATTGAAAATAATGTCCCCCCCCCCCCCCCCCCCCAAAAATAAAAAGAATTTAAAATTTGTTAGGATTGCAGATTATTAAAATGAAAAAATATTGCTACACAATTATCTAAGATATTGTAATCACTCAGTTTTTACATAATTTCAATCTCTTTAATAAATCCAAGTTGAAGCAATGATACCTTTTTTTGTACGCCATTATGAAAACCAAACCTCACAAAGTTACCCACTGCTCGAGCATGGTAAGAAAGTTTGAAACGAAACTAACAAAATGAACTAGATTTTTTAATGACGAACGGTCGAGTTAATTTCGTGAACTCAATGACGAACAGAAAAGTATCAAATAGTTTAAATTCAAAAAGTTAGCTATTGCTCCTTAAGTTGAAATTTGTGTTACACTAGAGGTCTAGAATATATATATTTTTTATTATTATTTATTAACTGAAACACAGCCGAAGCCACTTACATTTTAGAATCTATATACAGTATTAATATGTGACGGGAAAACTTAGGATCCCTTTTTAAGCATATTGTGCGTACGCAGGAGTGTGAGATTTGTCAGAGTTAAAGTTTATATGGAGAGGGAGTGCAATGAGCTAAAATTTATATACTGTATAAAATTAAAACATTCATTGTTTA
>PXIH01S0010151.1:10062-21933 GCA_003024985.2 Euperipatoides rowelli | reverse complement strand
ATGTCTAACAATACAAAAAGTAAAGTGTTGAATATTTTATATTTCATTCTTTATTTCAGTTTAAATTTGATTTCTTTTAAATATTTAAAAAAAAAACATTCATTAGCTTGAAAATTCAATGCTTGAAAGAGTATCGCTAACCAACGTTTGACCTACTGTAGTAAAAACAGCCATCCAATCAAAATCTAATTATGACGTTATATTCTTTGATTGATACAAATACCATTAATTAATTAATCTACAGTAACGTAAAACTAATGATGTTTAACCTCTTGTGTTGATAATTTAGTTTGTTTGTTAATTTTTTTTTAAGTAAATATGCCAAATACAGTAATTACTGTTTCTTTTGATTTCCCATACCAAAATAATTTGCAGGCCGTAAATAGAAAGATATCACCAAGCATCAACTAGCGTTGTGTTTGGCGAATCTAATGTAAAACTATGTGCTTTTAAAAAAATAATCACGCTACTGCTTGTCACCGCGACAATTTTTAAAGCAAGATCTATAATTTTTTTCTACCAAAAACAACTGAAAATCAATAGGAACACAGCAAAGCTACCACAATTTCCAGCGTAGCGCATCCAATTAAAACCTATGTTTTTTTTAAATAAAACCACCACTTCTACCTCATCCAAGATGGCCACACATGAACATCCGGTNNCTTCCNCCTGATAGGAGTCATTGGCAGTCCAGATANTTCTACCTCATCCAAGATGGCCACACATGAACATCCGGTGGCTACCTCTTGATAGGAGTCATTGGCAGTCTAGATATTTTTAAGTCAGTGGATTATGCCACCGGGCAGCACCATTTGATTGATTGACTTGGCTTCTCCTTATATCCGGAGCAATACTTAGGATGTTAGCCTTATTTATTTTTTCCTTCATCCCATACATTCCCTCTACACACCCCCTACTTTTACTTCCCACATTCTAAGTAATGACTTTACCCATCCCATACACTCTACCTCACCCTCAAAACCCAACCATCTCCTCATCCTATCTCCATCATTCATTCCCTCACTCCTTTCCATCCTCTCATTCCTCAATATCCTCTCCCTCTCCTCTTTTAACCCCTGACATTCCATTAATATGATATATATCTTCCTCGCCTTTCTCACATAAACTACATGTTTGTACCTCCCCTCCAAACATTTTTCTAACCTTGGTTCCCATACTTCCTGCCCTTGCCTGAAACAGCATGCTTCCCGTGTCATTTTCATACAACACACCTTCCTTCTTTATACATCTTTTATATCTATAATTCTCCAAAGTTTCTTTTTCCTGTATCTCCTTCCACCATCACCTCTCTCCTTCTGTTCTAACTATATTCCTCATTTAAATTTTCCATTTTTTGGGATCCAATCCCTCCGTCACCCTTTTCATGCTTCCTATCCATAATCCTTAGTACCCTATTGTCTCCATCTACCACCTTTTCCATCTTTATCACTCTCTTCCACCATCCTAATTTTGTTGATCTTAAGAAACCAACCCTAAAAACCCATCTTCATACTCTTTCATCTCCCATTAATTGCATTCTACCAAATCTTTTTAGCCTTGCACACCCCATCTTCAAAAGTTCTCCAACCCATATCTCCTTGTATGGACACAACTGCTGTGTATATATTCACCCCCCCCCCCATATATATATCTACCCATCTCCCTCTGTATCTTCACTATTTCTTTCCTCACACTCCCTAACATTACCAGCACATCGTTTCCGTGCATAACCTCAGGTACTGCTATCCCCTTCCACAAAATTATTGTTACGTTACCTCATATCTACTATAATTCATACATGTTACCCTATTTATTACCTTTATTTTTTTTTATTTCCCTAACATTTTTTCTTCCCATCCCCTTAAATAACCTTTACCTGAACGTAACATTACTCCTAAATATTTGTATTTATCTACCATTACCACAATCCATTTTCTCTCTTATTTACCCACAAAATTTTAGATTTATCTATATTGAACACCATCCCAAGCCTAACCCCTATCTCATTGCAAATTTCTAAAAGCTTCTGCATATCTGCCTTATTTTCAGCGAAGAGTACTATATCATCCTGTTATCTATAGATAAATTGAGTTTAATTGTATTAAATTATAGTTTTACTTATGGTTTTTAGATACTGTATATTTGTTGAAATTTGTAGACATTATGATGAGATCTCGTCCCAGCGAGATTTGGAGGAGAGAGTAGAGTAAGTGAAGAGGAGTAATGGCGTTGTTACCACGTTAACGTACAGTATGTAAGCCAATGACTGTGTAATGTATATATTTATTGTAGTGTTAGTATATCTTTGTTATAATAATTAATTTCATTAGTTATTTGAGTGATGTGAATAAAACCTATTAATTTAAAAGTATGGCTATCCGTTTCCTATCTGTGGATCTAAAATAACGATTACAATTCAGGAGTGGGATAATGAACGACAAAACACGTGCTAAATGAAATTTTGAAACGTCAGGTACTGTGGTGGAAGCTTCTGGTCGATTTACACGAAACGTCTACGTTTTACCTTGCAAGCCACGTTGTATGTTTGGCGGTGAAAATATATGAAATAAACTCGAGGGAAGACTGCTATCACTGTACAAAGCCAAGAACTACGAGACACGTGAGTAAAAAAAAATGGTGCTATCGTTACTATTTGTATAAAAAAAAAAAAACTGTTTGATTTATTACGAAAAGTTTTATTGGAGATAAATGTTGAGTCAACAGGTCTGTTAATCAACGATTTTACTTTATTCTTTGAGAATTGCAGCTATTATTTAGGCTATAGGCTACACGTTGTGGCTGGCTATTAATTGGTTATTGAATAGTGGCACTACGATTGGTACTACCATTATATTAATAAGCGAATCAAAGGCAAATTAATACTATTGTGTATTTTTCCTATGCGAGGATTTTGTTGATAGCAAAATAATTATTAAAATATATACTGTATATGCCCTATTGTTTATGTTATGTTTGATAGTGTTTGTAGGCATTACATATACTGTATACACGTCAACAAAAAAAATATATATACAGTATATTTGCAACGAATTAAGATTGTAAAAGTCAGGTGAACTATTCAAAAAAATCGTACATAAATCTGAACTATAGGCTACCTTTCTTTTGTTGAAAGCCTATGATAAAATGCTTCAGTCTGTTGAAAAATTAAATGTGGGTGGAAATACTGCCACAGTTGATCTTGATTTACAGACTTTGCTGCGAACTGTTATTCAGGAAACTGTAAGTAGCATGGCACAGACCTCAGTGTCTGGAAATGTAGGTCGCCCCCCTAATAGTGATCCGTTAATAGCTGTTAATTCCTGATTTTGATCCTGCTAAAAATTCTTTGCAAACTATTGATGTGTGGTTAAACAAAGTTGATCAATATGCTGAGGTATATGAATGGCCAGAGAAAACCAACATATGCTATGCGTTGCCTAAACTCAAGGGTCCAGCTAGAACATGGTACGATTCGATTGCTACAGTTCAATGAACCTGGAACGAATGGAAGCAACTTCTGCAAGAAGCTTTTCCGGCTACTGTGGGGTATCAGAAGCTATACCAACAGATGTTAGACAGAAAAAGACGTAACCGTGAGACTGTTGAAGAATATTTTCATGAAAAGATGGCCATGGTTCGGAGATGTGGGATGGCAGAGGTAGATGCTATTGAATTTGTGATCAATGGACTAGGTGACTCTTCTGTAATTCAAGCATTGAGTGTGAGGGAATTTACATCACCCTCTGAGTTACTTAGATATTTAAAACGTCTAGAAGATCGGGCCACTATGGCTAGACCAAATGAAGCTACTCGAAAGGTTAATCTGACTGTCCCAAATCGACAAACACATAACACCAATAATCATCAATATAGTAGGAAAGCCACAAAGAATGAAAAAGGTGAAACATTGTGTTTTAACTGTAATGACTACGGTCATTTATCCGCAAACTGTACGAAGCCATAAAGACGTCAAAGGTGCTACCGATGCAATCGGGTAGGGCATTTGTCAGCCAACTGCACTCAACCAGCAAACAAACCAACTACTACTAAACCAAGACGGGACAACAAGGACTCAAATGATGCACATTTCCCAAAAAGCTAATGCTGTTGGAAACCTTAAATATTTCCAGGACGCCACACTTAATGGTAATCAAGTCCGAGCCTATTGTAGATTTGGGTAGTGGATGTGTGACATTACGTAAAGATGAAGCTGAACGGATTAAAATTACATATGAAAAGCCAACAACTCCTTGTTCGATAGGTGGCTATGGGAATGGTAAGGTGTACCCAATTGGAATAGCTGAGTGTGACTTAACCGTCGACCAGGCTACAGCTAGTGTGCCTATTTACATTGTCCCAAATGATTTCCAGAGGATACCTTTAATTGTGGGACAACCATTCACAGAAAGATCCAACATCACTGTAGTGAAACGAAAGGGATACATTAGATTATTTGAAGAAAGTGAAGACCACAAGGAGGATGAAGGATTGCTGTCAGACATGAAGATTCCAGCCTTGCCTCGTGGATGTGTTAGTCTTTGGGCAAAAGAAGCAACTGTGGTACCGACTAATTATATGGGATTCATAAGTGTTTATACCCATGACAATCCAAATACACTAGAACTGTTCATTGACAAGCAAGAACGGACACAAGTGGGTAGAGAGCATTGTGTACCCCGGTGTATAGTAACATTGGATCAGGACGGCACTTGTATATTACCAGTGGTCAATGCCTCCACCAGAGACATTGTGATCGAGCAAGATGAACGAATAGTACGAGCTGAGCTTTGTGAACCGGAGTGTGATAGCGATGTCTGTTATGCATACGGTCAGGGAGATGAATTACCCGAAAAGGATAGTGAAGATGAAGCAGAAATGGAGGAACTTTCAATTGTACCACACCAGCGGCCAATTAGGAATAAACGAAGGCCAAGCCGGTTTATGGACTAATCATTAACCTACTAATTCAATGATTGAGGACAATCAAGGCCAGAATGGCCGAATGTTATCTCTAGATAAATTTAGTTTAATTGTATTAAATTATAGTTTTACTTATGGTTTTTAGATACTATATATTTGTTGAAATTTGTAGACATTATGACGAGATCTCGTCCCAGCGAGATTTGGAGGAGGGAGTAGAGTAAGTGAAGAGGAGTAATGGCGTTGTTAACACGTTAACGTATGTAAGCCAATGACTGTGTAACGTATATATTTATTGTAGTGTTAGTATATCTTTGTTACAATAATTAATTTCATTAGTTATTTGAGTGATGTGAATAAAACCTATTAATTTAAAAGTATGGATATCCGTTTCCTATCTGTGGATCTAAAATAACGATTACAATCCGTGAATAATAGCCCTGGCAATGTTTTTCCTATTCCCCTTAAAAACATCCCTTTCTTCGACCGCATTAGTCCCCTATCTAATTTATCCATATATAATATAAATAAAATAACCGATATGGGCATCCTTGCCTTAGACCCCTTTTGCACTTTATTCCTTTGGAATTTATCCCTTCCCATTGATATACATTAACATTATCTTCGTATGTATTTTATAAAACTCTTACCCATTCCTTCCTCCAGCAATATTTTCCACAAAACCTCCCTATCCACCCCATCATATGCTTTACTTAAATCCAAAAAACCTATTACCATTCCAGTGTTTTCTCTCATACTTCTTTCTTATAAGCTGTGATATAATGTACAGTATAAGCAATCCCCCATATTCCTATCTTTTCTAAAAACTATGTTCTCCAAATATATTTTCTTCCTCCATCCATTCTATTATCCAATCTTTCATTATATACATAAATAATTTATAAAAAACACTCGTTACCGCTATCGATCTATAGTTTTCATGCTTCATTTTATCTTTTCCTTTTCCCTTAAATAATAGTCTAATTCTCATCTCCCTCCATTCATCTGGTACCTTTTTTTCCATTGATTATATCCATACATTTCTTTAGATATCTTCTTCCCTCTATATTCAATACCTTAACCATTTCTATCGCATATCCATGTAAACCTCTAGCTTTACCATTCATTCATTCTATTAATTTATTAAACATTCCCTCATCTAACTCTACTGTATATTTCCACTCATTCCATTCTATATTTTTCCCTTATTTCAACTCTTATTTCCTCTCTCTCATCTTCCTCTCTCTCTCTAATTCATACACATACTGTAACTATCTAAAAGTTTTTTAAAAACTACTTGATTATTATTCTCTTTCTTTTTAACCGGTCATTTGTCACACACATGACCAGGAACGCCATCTATGAAACCTTTTTGAATACATTAAATGACAGCCAGCTGGAATATCTGTGATTAACCCTGCAGTAGTCGCGGTATCTGTGAGATACACATTGCACCTTTAAAAATTAATTTCTAGCTAATGTGCAGNGCTAGAATATTATCCATCCAGCTATGTGAATATTTTAAGGACTTCTACAATCATGAAATAAGCCGGTATTTTTAATACCAATACGTGTATCAATTGTATTGATTTTGTATCTCTCAGATACCGCGACTTCTGGTGTAATTTTTTTTTTTCATATTTTAGGGAAGCTATATTTCAATACTATAAAAACATTTAGGAATAAACTTATACATTTTATAAATCAGAATTTAATGCCGATTTCAACCATCCAAACCAAAATTTTTTATCTCTAACGACAGAGAAACGGCAAAGGGAAATGTAAAAAGCAGTTTGCCCTTATTTTGTTTTCCATAGCCGACTTTATTAAAAATATTCGTAAAAAAAAAAACTATTCATTGGATTTTTTTTTTTTTAACACAGAAATATGCGCGCTGAAAAAAGGAACAAAAAGCACTATTGGAGTTTTTCTGTATCTTTTATAGATTATGAAATATTAAAAATAATGTATTATTTGCCCATGCTGTAGTAAAAAACGCCGCTTTTCCGTAAAATATTCATAAAAAAAAAACTGTTCACCGGATTTTTTTTTTTTTATATAGAAAAATTCCTGATAAAAAAAGGAACAAAATGATATATAAAAAGTCTATTTTATCTTGAAATAAACACATGTTATCTCACAGATACACCGCGACTACCCGTGTAACTTTACGACCGCGACGACTGCAGGGTTAACAGTTGTTATTAATATTTAAAGTTGTCATGGTCTTTTATGTATACCCTGTATTGTTTTGCCAGTATTTCTCAAATCAAAATTTGATATGTTTGCTCTATTCTGACCACCCTGTTTATCCTATTCACTTGTTTTTTTGAAAGTTATGCAGAAACTTCCTGAAAAGTATTCTATAGAGCAGCGGTTCCAACCCTTTTGTACCCTAAAATACCAGTAGGGTGGCGGACACAATCTATAATTTCTGTAATGACGAAAATATATATGCAGATGCCAAAAACACGGTAGAATCTGGATTGTATAATGTATTTAAACAATTCTCTAACTATACCGACTACTACTTAATTCGTCAGTCTGTGTCCATTGGACTCAAGTTCATCCACGTTAACTCGGCACAAAAGATGGAATTAAAGAGGTTGATTTACAAGAAAACAACTGCCTAATCACTCACAATCTAAATTATTGGGATCCGGGCGCTGCCAAGTTAACGCGAACAAGCTTTCATTTTGTGGTCGAACAATGGCAGCTACGCAAAAAATCGGTTGATGGGCACGATGGTGCTCGCGGGTACAGGGTTTGGAACCAACCGATATAGAGGAAACAATTTAAGATTGAAGTCATTGAACGCTACGTCAAATGAGATAATTATAGAATCGAAGAGATTAACAAACTTTGGATTGAAAAACTCTTACAATATTATTTTTTCAAGAAATATAAAATAACCAACACAGAAAAAAAATATATATTTCCATTAGTTGAGACAGCAAGTTCTCTTAATTGTTTCCCATTAAAACTGCTTTATGTACTGTAGATCTTCAACACTTACAGTAGGTTTAAAATTATAAAATTAAACTTATTTGCCTATAATTACGGTATATATTAAACTTCTTACCCTTGGCATTAATGCTTCTAATCGGACATCAATATGTGGAGGGTTAACATCTTTATTTACAGTCTAGAATATATAAATAAAAAAAACATCTACATGATTTAAAACAGAAAATGTCAAGTAAATTAAGTACTGTACTTTAACTTAAAATGTAATATAGCCAAGTTAAAATAATGTTGGTGAAATATTAATAGAAAAAGCTTTTGACGATCAATGACCTTCAGATGGCATATAAACTGGTATCCAAGAAATGTCACCAAATAACTAAATATTGAACAAATTAACTTAGATTAAAGTGTCCAAAATATGTATGCTACATTTTCCATTTTGAAAATGAATAATTGTTTGTTAAAGCTATCAAATGTAAATTATCATTTGAAAATTTCATGTGGTTTCTGAATTTAACAATAATTTCAATTATTTGACTGAAATGCACTTTAAAAGATTTTAATATTTACAATCCCTTATATAAAAATGAATGGTATGTATATTTTATAAACACACCAACTTAAAAAATGTTAGCCCCCCCCCCCCCACCACCAAAACAATTTTAAAAATGTACAGTACATGTAAATAAATTATTGAAACTTTAAACTTGTAATCGGTCACTTAATATTTATGTAAGTATTTTCATTATAATGATTTCTAACTATATTGCAAAATATGAAAAAATGTTTGCTCTCTTTATAAAACTACATGCAAAATATTATAGATTACATCACTATAAGCTTTTAAAAATGGTATTGTACTTCCCACTTGTAATTTGGACATAAGGTACTGTAAAATAATTCTAAACAAATTATAAAAATTATTTTTACTATTTCCTCTTTTGGCTTCAGTAATTTAAAAAAAAACATTTAAAAATTTTTATTTCAATTTTAGTTTGATGGTTCAGAACGTCCAGAATTTTAACTACAATATCCAAATTTTTAAATACCCATCATATTGCAAATGGAACACATTATCTGATTTTGAAATTTTAAGGCGTCTATAATTAGAAACACTGGTTATGCAAATAAACTATTGCATAACCAATGTTTCTAAATCAGTGTGCTGTGACACACAGGTGTGCCATGCGTTTTTCAAAACATTGTCACAATGTTTTGTTCAAAGTGTAAATTTTTTTTTTTTAAATGTCTAAATATAACTCAAATGATGGTCTGATTGTAAATGGGACAAACAAGACTGCTGAAGAACACAAGTAGTAGTATGTAAGTGTTAGAGCATGCCAATAGTTTGCAATCAACATTTTGAACTATTAAAAAATGCAGCACAATAGCATTTACTGAATTAGCATTGTAAAGTGATACAAAACACTTGAGTATCTTTTACAACAATGTAATTGCTAAAATTTGCATGTTGATAAATAGAAATTTAGTACAATAAATCCAAATTTAACCTATTAGTAAAAAATTTATAGATCAGGTGAAATGTTTATTTTCTGGAACTAAAAAAAAACATACAGTTGGATTGAAATTGCTGTCGAGCGTATTTGCTAATATATTATAATTTATTCATTTTCTAATTGCAGGTGACTGATTCCTGTTTCATGGTTTCCTTGTCTTTTGTTGCTTTTCTATCTCAAAATTGGCGATTGTCTCAAGCTGTTTTAATGATTTTGTCTTCACTTTTATTCATGACATTTAGAGTTCCTAGATGGTGCAATGAGAAATGCTTCTATCAAGCAGTATATATAGAACAGTTTGAGAATTTTACAGTACAGTTGAATTGAAATTGCTGTCGGAGCGTATTTGCTAATATATTATAATTCATTTTCTAATTGCAGTTACGTTATCGTTATGTTATTTATTTTTTTTGTTTTGCTCCGACAGCTCTCCAACTATTAATTCATTATCAGTTATTTGATATCTTAATAATTATAAAAAAAAAAAAGAAGACTAAATCTAAATTTTTCTGCTCAATTTGCAATCTAAAAGTTTCTAATAATAACACTTTTTGTTGTGATTGTTGCAATGGCTGGCAACATTCAGATTGTTTAAAAATACCTATCGATGTTTTTAATTTTTTACAAAGTAATATCGACTTATGGCTTTGTTCGGTTTGTAAAAGAGATAGAGTTAATACGAATAAGGAGTTGACTAATTTAAAACATACAATTGAATCTCAGAACCAAGCATTGTCAAAACAAATATCTCAAAATCATGATTTTTTTTTGTTGGTAAGATAGCAAAAATCTCGAATGATTTTGCTATTTTAAGACAACAGGTGGAGGATCATGCTAAGCCGTTGTTATTGAGAATTCTCTATCATCTGCTAGTCAATCAAATACTTGAGTCAGGCTAATTTTTCGGAACTTCTTCATGAACATAATAGGTAATTTAATCTAATTTTGTTAGGCCTTGGTTCCGATGTTGGCCTTGACTCATTTATGAGTGAATTAATAGCGCATTTTGCAATTTCTACTCCGGGTATTTCTAAGTTTTACAGAATTGGAAAAAAAGAGTTACCCAATCGTCCTGTAATTATTACTTTTGATACTAAAGGTCAAAAATGGTCATTTTATAAACTTGCACATAGACAAACACTTTGGTCATCCGGATGATCCGGGTCAACTATCATTGGCTTTAGATAAAAGTAGTCTGACAGATAAAAATAAGACACTATATTTACAGCGTAAAAACAATAGAGAATCGCAAGCTAATCATTCACTGATTATCAATCAATGATTCAAAAAACTTAGATATTATTTCACCGCATGATAGTGACCAAAATGTTACCGCTTCCTCATTATAGCAATCATCCCAAAATATACATATTATAAATTCTGCTGTGTTTCTTTATTCAAACGTTTGCTCTGTTAATAATAAAGTTGATGAAATCATTAACTGAAACATGGCTGAGAGATATCGATATTGATACCTTGATTATTGTTGATCGTTATAGTTGCTTTGGAAGAAATAGGAATTCAAATCAAAGGGGTGGGGGATTAGCTTTAATAGTAAAAATGATTTAGCTATCGATTTTATTGACATTGATAATTTTCGGCAGGAAATTATATGGTTTTCTCTGTCAATGCACAAAATTGGTTAATTGGTCTTTTTTATAAATCTCCTTCCAACACATTATCTGATAGTACTAATTTATTACATAGCTTTGATTTGGGATAGGCTATCAATATTTCATTTCTAATAAGAAATTTTTTTCTCCTTTTTTTTCTTATCGACGACTTAAATACTCCTTCAAATGTCTGGGACAATATGTCTTGTCCTCAATCAAATGAATTTGATAATTTATCTTTTTTGTTAAAAATTGAATTATTTCAACTAATTACTTATCCAACATGATATCGCAATGAAAGTAATTTTTTACTGGCTATTGTTTTACGGATGACTTTGATTTTGTTAAAAATATTGATTATTTAGAACCGATACTCAAGACTCAAGAGTGATCATTTACTTTTACAGTTTGAATTTGAATTAACTAGTCGTAATTGCTTATATAGAAAATATCAAAAATGGGATTTTTCTAATACTAATGTTCAAGCTTTGCATTATGATTTGAAAACGATTGATTTATCTTTGATTGGCATAAGTGACTCTATTAATGATTCTTATAATAGATTTATTAAACAGATTACATTTTTTGTTCACAAAAATACCCTTGTAAAATTTTTAAAATCTTTGATAACCGTCGGCCAGGATGGTTAACTAGTGAATTAATTGGCCTTAAAAGAAAGAAATCCTTCTATTTTAGAAAATTTTAAAAGACAAAGAATACTAGGGATTATAATATTACAAATATTTTCGTAATAGAGTTGTTAGTGTTACTAGACTGAACAAACGTAATTTTGATAAACTTCTTATTGATAGGATCACTATGGATCCGAATTATCTGTTTAAGTACTATCCTAT
>PXIH01S0010144.1:1908-16179 GCA_003024985.2 Euperipatoides rowelli | reverse complement strand
GCAGTCAGGCTCCAATGACGGTATAATAGCATCATTTATAATTATGCAGTCAGGCTCCAATGACGGTATAATAGCATCATTTATAATTATGCAGTTATTCTCCAATGAAGGTATAATACCTTCATTTATAATTATGCAGTCGTGCTCCAATGACAGTATAATATTGTAATTTTGCTCAAATGACCGTATAATACCGTCCTTTATAATTATGCATTCGTGCTCCAATGACAGTATAATGTCATTTATAAGCGTGCAGTCGTGCTCCAATGTCAATGATGATATAATACCGTCATTTATAAGTATGCAGTCGTGCTCCAATGATGGTATAATACCGTCATTTATAATTATGCAGTCGTGCTCCAATGACGGTATAATACTGTAATTTTGCTCAAATTACCGTATAATATCGTCATTTATAATTATGCATTCGTGCTCCAATGACTGTATAATGTCATTTATAATTATGCAGTCATGCTCCAATGACAGTATAATGTCTTTTAAAATTATGCAGTCGTGCTCCAATGTCAATGATGGTATAATACCATAATTTATAATTATTCAGTCGTGCTCCAATGACGGTATAATACCGTCATTTATAATTATGCAGTTGTGCTCCAATGTAGGTGTAATACTGTCATTTATAATTACGCAGTCGTGCTCCAATGATGGTAAAATATTGCATTTATAATTAGTCGTGCTCTAATGTCGGTGTGATACTTTCATTTATAATTACGCAGTCATGCTCCAATGACTGTGTAATATCATCATTTATAATTATGCAGTCGTGCTCCAATGACGGTATAATACCATAATTTATAATTATACTAATGGAAATATAAAGCGAAGAAATTAAGAATTTTATCATTTTCAGATTTGCAAAAAAAAATTTTGACAAATGGTTTAAAAAAAATTGTAATGTGAAAATCAATAGAACAGTTATTAATTGTTTTAGTTTTAAAGTGTTTAGTTTGAATTTATATTTTTATTGACTGTGTATATCTCTATACATGTTAGTAAAGGATTACAATTTTTTTCTCTACAGTATTTTTCATATTGGTCTTCATTTTCATCTAATATAGTTCAACTTGATTTGTTTTTCATCTTATTCTTTTTTTCCATTTTCAACAATGTATTTTTCAATTTCATTTGATCTATCTTTTGAACATTTTAATCTTTATTTTTTTATTTTTAACTTTTTCATCTTGATTTTTATTTTTTTTTCTCATTTTGATCTATTTTTTTGTTTAAATTAATTTCATTTTTCTGTTAGTGTATTTGTATATTGTAATTTCATCATTTTTTTTTTATCTTTTTTTTTTTTTTCATTTATAGCTTAAAGTTTTCCTTTACTTTAGTCTAGTTGTGTTATCTACTGATTTTCTTGATTGTTTTTCATCTTTGTCCATTGCGTTTTATCTGTTTCTTGACTTGATCCATTTTATTTTATTCCTTAAGTTATCAGTGTTTGCATAAATTTTTAAAACTATTAAAAACTTGTATTATTTTAGACTAGAAGTAGCCAAGCATGCCCGCTCTTTAAATTTAATCACTAGTCTTATTGCTGATTCTGGTAGGACACAAATAGCTCCTGGTTCTAAAACAGTAGTAGGAATAGGACCGGGTAAGCACAAATCATGCCATTTTTCTCCCCACAATTTGTCAATCCTTGAAATTCTTGGCTAATATTTTGTTTGTTTTATCATTTCAGGTCCTGTGGATCTAATAAACAAAGTTACTGGACATTTGAAGCTTTATTAATTAATCTCACAAAACAATAAATCATTCCTTTACAAATATTTTTATTACAAAATTGAAATGTGTATCTATATTTTTTATTAATATGTTTTGTTACTTTAAATATGTTTATACCAGATTTGGCTAAGAAAATCGACTAAACAGTATTGCTTAAATATGTCGACACATTTGAAATAAGGGATAATGTCAAGGTGCGGTGCTCCAGTCAGGAGCACAAAGGACTGCTGCATCCCAAGACGTTGTCCTAGGGACAGATTCGATCCCTGGGGATGCCGGCACCTCTCCATTTTTTTCCAGGCCCATGTGAAAGGCGGCACTTTTCTCATATGAAAGGACCATTGGTTCTTGAATGTACGAAAAATTCGCCGCTGTAGCCTGGGTCTTAAAATGGTTAAGTCGAGACGAGAATAAAGGCATTTAATAACCAACACAAATTTAACTACAGATGAAAATATTTGAATATGTTTCCGAGTTAGAATATTGAAAACTGTATATAATGTAAATAAATTGAGATAATATGCAAATATTCCTTTATTATGCTATAAGAATGGAAGAATATTCAAATGTTGCTTTGATATGTTGACAACATATCTGAAAATAAGGATGGGAGAATATGCAAATGTTTTAATATCAGGGGTGTATATTCTTACTAAAGAATGAGCAAACAGCTCGGAAAGAATTTTGTCCTCGGGAAGAAATTGAGGCATCCGATTAAAAAAATATTGAATACTTGATCAAACAAGCATTATTTGAATAGGTAGATGTATATTATCAATAATTTCTTAATATAATTTACTAATTACCTAAATTATTATTCCTATATTAATGTTTAAAAAACAAAAGAGAATGCTGACACTCTCGGTACTTGGGAAGAATCTTCTAGCAGCTCGGGAAGATGTTCAGTTTAACATGAAGAAGAATAGTGTATATACCCCTGTTTAATATGTTAACATATCTGAGAAAAATTATGGAAGAATATGCAAATGTTTTTAATATGTTTGCAATTTATTATTATATGTAATACTGTATATGCCTGTAAACAACAAAACAATATATTCCCAGTTGAAATTAATTTAATTTTAAGAGAAACTAGTAGCACATATAATTCACATTATTAACACAAACTTTTTATTTATTCTTTTCAATCACAAATTACCTACACTTGATCACCTTCTTAGTTTTTCTCTCTGACCTCCTTATTGGGGCAAATTTGTTTTCATATTGGTATTCACATTATCACCATATTGGGCTTCATTATTTAGTACTTAGATTTATTTCTGTAGGCTTGTGTTATATATAGTATATCTCTACATGATCATCCTTGACTTTATCTTAAATGTTCTTGCTTATTCTTATTTTGTATAATGTTTTGTCCTTAATTGATCTGTATGATGGAATTGTGTGCCAATTTCTTTAGTCACTACCAGTTCATCACTCCATTTGTTTGGGTTTGATGTTTAATCAGTACCCTTTTTCCAGGTTCTTTATTCCTTCGTGCACCATGCAAATTGTCAAAGGGCATTTTTGTTTCAATTGTTTCTTGCATCATCTTCAATATTGTAATCTATTAATGACAGCCTTGTTTTAATGGTTTTAGCAATATAAACCTCTAAAGTACTACCTATATTTACTGTATGTGATCTCTGCATGACTAAGAAGTGTGATGTTATCTAAATGTGTAGTCATCTAAGAAGTGTGATATCTAAATGTGTAGTCATCTTCATAATTGTCCATTTTTTCTAGTGAATTCTTAGAATGATATACACATTTTTGTGGCACCATTTTCTTTTGGTGTGAATGGGGGGGTTTAAAGTACTGTATGTGATCCCATTTCTGGGTAAAAAGTATTCAAATCCCTGGGATATCAGCTGAGGCCCATTATCTGACACCACTCCCTTTGGCAAGCTAAAAACGAGCAATCAATTCTCTTAATTTTTTTATTGCATTATTTTGTAGTCATGGTCTCTAACCTTTCCTAGGTTGTTATGACTCGTACTAATGTAATGTCAACCTCTTACAAATTAACATAACTTACATAAAAAATTGATAGCCAATGATGAATGATCAGCTGACACACCGTAGTATAACAAACCTGTATAAAAATTTGTTGGGTTCTTTCAGTGTGTCGAACGTTCAGCTGCCGACACCTGAATATGAGGTCAATATAAAAATTAAAAAAAAAATCAAGATACTGCTAAAATTCAACATTAAAAACAGCTAAAGAGAAATAATAATTTTGAACCAATAAGTTTGTAGGCCATTAATTATGGAAGTTAATCTTTGCAGCAGCCTATAAGAGAAATTGTAGATCACTACATTAAAACAAACAAGGAATAAAATGAATATAAGCAAAATAAATAAATGGAATGCAGCAAGATTTTGTAATTAACCCTTTCCACTCCACTGAATTCAGAGAATTTGGTTTCTACAGCACAATAAAAATCGATTTTTTTTTTTTTTTAAATTAAGATTAGTGTTGTTTTAATTTTTTTTTTAATCTCTTGGGATAATTAAAGACAAATATATTTGGAGTCTTTGAAACTAAAAAAAATAGTAATTGAAGCATATTTGAATATAATAATTATTTATTATTAAGGAAATGAAAATGGCGATTCAGAATCGACTTTGGAGTGCAACTACTAAATAAAAAATGGCGATTGAGAATCGCCATTGGAGTGGAAAGGGTTAAGTTTAAAAATACAAGAAAAATTTACAAATTCAAAATAATATATAATTGACTATAGTTTTCCTCACCATTTTAAAACAGCATGTATAACTTTATTGTAAATCGATAAAAAAATTATCAATTCATGATGTCTATGCACGAGTCACTTTACTCTTAGAATTTTTTCTTAAACATTAGGATATACTATATGTTGTAATAATCATATTAAGGAAATACATTTTTTTCTTTAGAATATATCAAAAGAACATTTATTAGGAGTTTGTAAAGGAATAAATGGGCAGAGGTGAGGGGATAATGTCTTGCTCTGCTAACCGCCTCCTCATGGTTCAATCAGATACAAGGGCCTTAGCCTGGGCCGCAGTATAAAACCTGTTCTGGAGAGAAACAAATTTCATACTTTGATCCTGGGTTTTGGTCGTTTTCCTTCGCCTGTGCTTGACTACAAGTAGAGCCATCGATCTGTGGGTCTTCAGGTTATCCAAATGCCTCTTAAAAGTGCTATAGACATGACGGGGGTACAGGGGGGTCATGGGGGATTCGAAGCCAAGAATAGGGGAGGAATGGAGGCTTGTATCTCATGTGATCAGTGGCCAGTCAATCAATGTCTTTGGAATATTTGTTAAATAATTTAAGACATCTTTGTAGTTTGTATTTGAAAATAATGAAAATTGGATATGTAAAATAATAGAAGAAATTGTCATGTAATATTATAATGAACAATTTCTCATGATTGTAATGTTTTTATTGTTTTAAATAATCATGTAAAATTGTGACTAAATGTAGGGGGGCAGTAGCTGAAAATATTTCATATCAAAAGTATCAAGTATTTTATGTTCTTATACTTTGTATTTTTATAGAAAAATAAGATAAGAGTAGGATAAAATTGTATTTTTTTTATTGCAAGTAAAAATGCGAGTATTTTGTTTATATTTATTATTTCTGAAGAAGTGCAAAAATATTTATTTCCAATTAATATTTTTATGTATTGAAGCCACAGGGTTTTATTTTATATTTCTAAGATTAGTTAGTTTAAAAGTCATTACTAATGTACAGCAGGTCTAGATCTCAGCGTGTGTGCAGTAGCCAATCATGGGTGAGAAACAAGAAAAGTGTTCGAAAATCAATTAAGAGAAAAGTTTTATCGATTGCGCGGCAGTGTTAAGTGAAAGGCAGAGGGGATATCGCGAGGCAGCAGAGTGGCGACGCAATTATAAAAGATTATAGCAGAATAATTGTCACAGGCTTCTAGAAAGTGTAATAATAAGTAATTATAAAACATTTAGTAACCTCAAAGTGCGGGAGACAATTTTTTTTTTTTATTCAACAAGAATTGGTCGAAGAAGTATACCAGCCAAGATTTCATTAGTATTTCCAGAAGAGCCGATTCTTCTCAGCCTATTATATTTATAGTATTTCAATCTACGTAGCTGTCCGGAGTTTTATATAATTTTTCGTCACGGAGTTGGAAGCCAGAGTGCCCACCATTGCCCAGTCATAGTAGTGGAAGCTCCAGATTTAGTTACCGGTATTCCAGTAGGGTGATGGCAGAATCACTAGTTTCATAGTTTTATACGGCTGATGAGACCAGAGTGTTGATAGAAGATATGCACGGAACATAGAAGCCTGAGCATCGTGACTAGAAATTACCAAGTAAACTAGCGTCGAGATGATACCTTTTCGTTACCAAAAGCCATTAAAAGACTGTTAATCGGGCTTGGATTTATCATTATCAGAGAGGATATTGACAAAACAGCGCTCATTATCATATCCAGAGGAACATACATCCAACCAATGAGTGTGAATGAACAGGTTGGCCAACATCGAGTGTGGGCAAGCTTGTTCCAATTATTTTTATATTTTGTAAAGTTGTGAGTCTGTTGTGAGAAAGAGTGTGATATTAGAATAGGATTAGAGTAGGGATATTTTTTTTTCTTGTAATTTATTTTATTCCACAGCTGGGGAAAAATACTTTTATTAGTGAATGACGAATAGTCTCATTTTATTTTCCTTAGGCAGATATTTTTGTAAAGTCGCAATTCTGTAGTTTATGTCAGCATTTTTTGTGATCCGTGTAAAAGACTGTGTGTGAAGCCATCAGGGGCAATAAACACCCGATATTCATAACCATTTGCAGTAGCTCTTTATTTTCTTGCAAATAGAAAAAAAAATCTCCTATTGTGTGTCAGAATATTCCTAAGAAAACTTTTGCATCATTAAAAAAACTGCCAAGTATGGCAACTCCGAAGTGTTTTTCTCCTAGTGTATTCTAGGCTTTAGAAGACAACTTTCTGGAGAAAAGTAATACAATAGTGTAATGGTTTCAGTAGATGAGTTTGCTAATACCATCATGTTGTATTTTGTTGAATAGTCTCCTGCTTCTAGAAAAAAAAGACCAAAATGGGAGATTGATACAACTTAAAATAAACAGCACTGAAGCTGAGTATATAACATACACTCTGAAAATAATGTAATTTGCCCTAGACTAAATTGCTGGGGTGTGTCATTCTAAATAGACTATAATTATTATTTTTATTTTCATCCAGTTTTTTTAGGATTTTTTTCCCCCCGATTGTGTAAAACCCCTAACGGTAAGTGTCCAAATAGCTTGGGGGCATTCTAAAACTTAAACACGTATAAGTTTAGAATGAAAAAGGTCAGCCACTATATCTTGGTATCTTTTGATAGCAAAATCATGTGACTACTTTTGAACAATAAGAGAATATGATTTGCATTCATACTTTGAGAATAGTAAAAAAACCACTTGGAACAATGTTGACTTTATAAAAATGGCCACCGGTTAAAGAGGGGGAGAATAAAGTCTCATTTCGACATTAAAACAAAGGCCAATCTTTATCTTTTAACGTTGCTAGCATTAGTGATTGAATAAAATTAATTTAGAAACTGTATTTTTTTAAACAAAGCTTTAGTTATTTAGGAAAAATATTTTATTGAAACACATCGATAAAGCTACAATAGCGCCACTCCCCCTATCTTTATTATGGGGTCAAAGGGAGTAGGGTGCAATAAATCTTAAAAATTTTAATTTTAAACTTATTAAAAAAATAAAACTGATAAAAATCTTAAAAAATAATAAATTATGAATCTGGGGAATGTTTTTCTTTTAAAAATTTAAATGATTTTAAAATTAAGTTTACTAACATAGAGTATATGTGTGTTAAAAAAAATGGGTGTTTTAAATGACCATTACCGTATGGGCATTTATAGTACATATTTTTATATACAGTATATATATATATATGTAGGGATCTGTAAAAAGACCTGCCTAAGCCAATTTAACAGGTGATTTATTGATAGGCTACCTATCCAAACAATTTATTATAATATTAAACCACATTCTAGAAATTAGATTTAATTACCGTATTCAAGACTGTGCAGCCCATGACCAAAAATGCAAAGTACCTTTCAATTGGGCAGGTTAAAGATCGGAATCAACAACCTAATATCTTATTTTGGGCATGATGCACTCACTGTCCCATACCACATAGCTTAAATAGTGAGATAGCATTATTAACGTAAAACTTCTGTATAATTTTTAATAAGCCAATAAATTGACGTTACCAACCGACATAATTAAGGACTGATTCTTGCTAATGAAAAGGCTTGCTATGAATCCGTAGCAAGTATCAGTCCTTAATTATGTCGGTTGGTAAAATTGTCAAATTTTTTATTAGTTATAACTTAAGTAAATAAAAAAAATGTAACTTATAGTAATTTTTTTTTTTGCATCATACCAGATGCACTTAAAATAATTAACTGGTTTAATTTTACATTTTTATTGTTGGTATTTATCAGGGTTGTTAGTTTTATCGGAATTCTTAGCGTGCAAAGTTTGTTTTGAAAAAAAAATGTTTAACATTCTTTCCGAAGGAATTTTTATAACACTATTTTTCAAGTCAGCCATGGAATGTGGCCTATTGTTTTCATAAATATAAAGATAGCCTATCAGACAAGAGTAGTAGTTAAGGATTTTTTTTATTTAATAAGATTCATTTTTAATAAAATTTTCTTTGTAAATTAAACTGTCAAAATTCATGTAAAGTAATTATAACTCTCTAATTTAAGCAATTTAAATACAACTGTATTAACAGTTTTTAAGATTTTTTTTTAGGTTTTACTATGACCAGGTCGGCTGATCTTGGCAATTTCACCCCTACAGGGGTTGTCTGTAGGGTGGACCGGCCTGGTTGAGTCATAAACATCAGCCAGGTGAGCAGCTTGTGCCTACATCTGTAATATTTTTTTGCATGATTCTTACACAGTATCCTCCTTGCATTGAGGGCCCGCTTCCCAAGGCTGGTAGGCTGAGTGAGGGTTGTCATCTTTTTCACTAGGATTGTTGTTATCCTCTTTCTGGTGTTCTGGCTAGAGTAGGGGAGTAAAGGCCTCCAGGTGCCCGATATACTCCAGGTGAAATTGGTGTATGCCGGCCATTAAATTTAGCGTACTCATCTGGTAGGCCAGTTTTTATCGGCCTGGTTTTCGTTATTTTTTTATAAAAGTTGCAGCTTTGTTTTATCAGTTTGTTTCTGAATTTTGCTTTAGGCATTTTTTTTCCTCTTTTGTGTGAATATCCCTAGTTTTGTTTCTTTAGGATTTTTCTTCTGATTTCATTTTTGCACATTAATTTTTTTGTTTTAGAGATATGGTCAACCTTATAACCTTAAATCTTATAACCTTGTAGCGTTGGAGTTTCTTTTTAATTTTCCACCCTGAATCAGTGTATTTTATATTAACATGTAAATAGCATAGTTAACCAAGTTTGATATAGCCTAGGCTGTGTTAATAAATTTGTGTACATAGGTACCGTACTGTTTAGTATGTTGTTGTTTTTTTATAATTATGATTAATACAGTGGCTGTCAATCCCATGTGATGTATTGTAGGTGCTATTTAAATAACCAATCAAGTTTGCACACAATTTAGATGTTAATAAGTTTAGTTGAATAGGCTTACAATGGCACGAACATTAACTAAAGTATTGAACCACCTTCACACGAATAATCTGACATCAATAAGATATACAGAGATGGGAAACTGCAAATTTCAGAGCAGGAAACTACCCAAAATAACATAAAATGAAAGCCAACTGCTAAACTTGAATAAACTTTAGCGAAGATAAATTAAACTTTCCAAATAAATGCGTAGATCACTGCAAAATTTTAGGATTACAAATTCAAAATAACTTTAAATGGGATTATCTCATTGAAGAGATTTTAAAAAATTTGGCTAAAAAATGTTTTTTATCATATAAATTAAGGGCGCCCAACTCCAAAGATTTTTAGTAGAAATGTACACTACATACATTAGACCATTGTTAGAATATTGTACAGTGTGGGGATCAGCCATTACTAGAGCACAATGTAATAGTATTGAACGAGTTCAAATTAGATCCCTAAAGATTATTCTTAAAGATAACTATATAAGCTATGACAATGCTTTAGAGGGTTTGTGGAATTGAATCTCTTGACCATAGAAAAATCAAATTATTAGAGAAATTTGCTACAAATTTTTTTTAAGGAATTCCCTGCACATAAACTAATGCATAGATTGAAAATTTATATTAATACCAGACAAGCTAACAAATTTTTTGTTCCATATATTAAGACTAAAAGATACAAATTATCACCTATGCCTGCAACGATAAATAAATAATTAATATATCATTATTAAAATGTAAATGAGGCCTACATCCACTGGGCAAGGCCTTATGAATAATTTCCTCTTCTTTCTAATTATGTATTGTTTGAGTTTATGTTAATAAATACACCTAATAATAACTTAGACTAGTCAGCTCAGAATGTAATAATTGTGTGGCCGCCACAAATAAAGAAAACTGTATATTAATTTAATTCAAGGGAATCTTATGCAGTTTCCTCCCAAAAAGAGCACACAGATAAAAGAATACTGTGTATGAATTAGCGAGAGTCTTTTGCACAGTGTCCTCCCAATATAAGGTCCCAAAATGTGCTTAGCAGTGAAATTCAACATACGCCAAAGAAATAAAACTATGTACAAAAAGATGCCAATGACCTGCTCTCTCCATAAACAAAACTCAGATTAAAAAATTAATCATTTAACTCACTTGAATATGCTCCCCTTAAAAGTGAGTACAAAATGCTCTATGGTTGTTATAAAACAGGATACTAAAATGAAAAAATCAGACCCTTAAAAAGACAAATTAAAAGTATGAATAAAAAGATTACAAGAAAGAACAAAACAATTAAAATCCCTTTACAGAAAAAAGACAAAACAAAAACTCAAAATGAGTTCATAAGGAGCAATACTCCTCTTAGTAATGACAAACAAAGAATAATGCATAGGCCTACTGTTAAATTGATTAAGCTGAGCAAAAAAATATGATTAGCCATTTGGCTAATTATAGCAAACAAATTTTAGCAAAAATATGATGTCATAGCCAATAAATTTTAATACTGAAGTTTTCATTACTAAATAGTATTTAAAAATACATAAATAGCATTTTAGCTAATTATGCTAAGCCAAAAATGAACAAAATCATTTATTAGAATTTGGCTAACATGCTAGTTGCAGCTTAAACCCCGTGTTAACTAAGATGATAATGATAAACACAAATAAGTAAGACAACAAAGGCGCCATAAACAAGCTTTCAACTAAGGACAAATTATAAAAATAAGATACCGTACAGCTGTCTTAAACCATTCTAGCAATATTGCAACTAGCGAATAACACTCCCCATGTAAATATAATTTATTAGTAGTTGGTTAAAAGTTTAAAATGCCAATAAAAAACAGTAGGCCTAATGTATCACTATAATAGAATATTAAAGAAAAAAATTCAAAAGATACCTAGGTCCAAAGTTGTACATATAGGCTAAGTTAAAGTTATAAAACTACTAAAATGTTTCTCTTAAAGTTAGAAAAAGATCAGTCTAGATTCCCTAGAAGCTTAATCTAGCCAATTTTAAGTTGTTATTTAAAGTGTTATTGTTTATTCATAAAATAAAATTGTTTGTTTAAGAAAATTCAAGATTAACCTTATAAAAAGCCTGGACCAAAATATAAGTAGGGACAACCTCGCTGGACTAGAGTCTGTTGTTGTCTGGCATATTTGTATTTGAAAACAAAAGTAACAATCGGAAAAAATAAAGATATAGAGCCCAACACGTTTTTCCAAAGAATAAAAATAATAACGCAAAGAAAACCAGTAATATTTTGGGTAAAACAATTATTAGCTCTGCCTCTGCTACATGCTATACATACTCTCAGCTTTCTTTGAGGGGGTATTTTGTAATAGGATTAATGGCCCACCCAAAGTATTATACAAGGGTTAGGCAGATAGGTAAATGGGCCAATCAGGGATACCCTGAAAATGAGGAATGATAAATGTAAAATGTTAGGCAGAAATTATAAAAGTATTTACAGGTATATACTGTAGGCCTAAATTGTAAGCTACTTATAAGAAATTTAGAGACTATAATGTATAGCCTACTATAGAAAGAAGAAAAAATTCCATCTAGTGAAGCATAAATAATTTGATCATTAGAAATTAATTACCAGACCTGCCACTATGATTAATTTTACATGTTTCTAAAAGCTGTGGAGAAAAAATAATTCCTTTGGATAAGAAAGAAAAAGGTGGTTAAAATCCAAAGCTTTTTCCACCAGTGTTAAAGTATAAAAATATTTCCCAGTGCTTACGTCTCCTTCTTTTGTAGAAAGCCTAACCAAGAAGTAGTAACTGGAAATCTGGATGATGGCTAAAGCGTGAGCACCGTAGGACAATCGCCTGATTCATCAGTCAGTATCGCCACTAATTCCAAGAATACCCGGGCCATGTCGCTTTGCCCTTCTATTCTCCCACCAATGGAGGTCTAATGGAAATTATATAAACTGGCACTCGAGGAAATAATAGGCCAGAATGTTTTTTTGCGCAATAAAATATAGCTTACAATAAATTTGGAAAGGGATTTTGAAGGTCATATTTACGGTGTGCTTACAAGACTTTGTTAAATAATTGAAAATCTAGAACAGATACAAAAAAACTGAAATAGTATTTCTTTTAAAATTCTTATCAGGAATTTAAATTTGTAAAGACAATTTATATTCAACTAACATATTTTTTTCTAAATGTCGGCACAAATGGGAATTTTTGAACTTGTATGTCCAAATAAGACATTATGTTAAATATTTGAAAATCTTGAACAGATAAAAAAAAAATGAAATAGTATTTTTTTTCTTTCTATTTTTATCAGGAATTTAAATTTGTAATTATTAATTATATCCAGCTAACAAATTTATTATTTTTTTCTCTAAATGTCGGTTATAAAAAAAAAAGTTTGTCTTACATTTTTCCTTGCTGTCTCTCTTTCGTTGGAGTTAGAATTTTTTGGTTTTGATTTTTGAAATCTGCATTAAATTTTGATTTTAAAATGTCTTAAGTTTATTCCTAAATGTTTTATATTTTGATTAGGTTACCTGAAAGTCAAAATTTCAGAATCACTTGATAGATCTTGAAAATAATATCACTGTGACCCCAAAACTAAAGAAAATTTCAAACGATCCAGAAATATGCTTTTTTATTTCTTATTTTATGTGCTTAAATAATAAACAAATGTTTAACAATGTTGTCCAATTCATATTTACATTTTGAAACTTGTTACACAAACGACTCGGATTCGAGTCATCAGCATATTGTGGACAGTTCATGCTGACTCGGATTCGAGTCATCAGCATATCGTGACAGTTCATGCTGACTCGGATCCGAGTCATCAGTAGTGTAAGTGTTAAACTGCCTTTTCTTGCCAATCCATAAATTTGCATGTTAAATTAGATTTTATAGTGTCATGAGTGTAAAGAATTTTGGTCTAGCAGAAGCGAAACACTGCTAGACCAAATTTTTTGCAAGATCATAATGGAGGTCTAGCTAAGGTCGCACAATTATTTTGAGTCCACTATTTTGAAGAAATTAATTAATTTAACCATATTTCAATATCAATTACGAGATGGAACAGATAAATTATTTTGTACAGTCCGAGATTTCCTGGAGATAAAAATCCTTTTTACAATGTAAACAAGCACAAATTAATACCCAATGTTTCAAGTACTGTAGCCTTATCTACACACACACACACATGTAGAGTTAACTTAGTCTAACTTCCATCATTTCCATACAGTAAAACTTTCAATTTTCCTCCATAAATAATTTTATTAAAAAAAACTAGCCAATAAGTCGTTTTCCCATTACATGCTATAGGCTATTGTGTTAGATAACTATACTGTTTTAACATGAATTATCTTAAAAAATAGTCTCTCTCTAACATATAGTTCTATCTTTAAAAAAAATTTAGAAGACAAAAGTATTCGCTCTCCAGAATTTTTTTTTAGTCAATTAAAAGCTTTTATAATCGCTCAAAAAAAAAACTAATAAATTACAAAAATTAAAACATGTGTTTTATTTTTTTTTTTTAATTTTATAACTATAGGTTTAAGAGGTTAAGAAATGGTGTAATCCCATTAAAAAAAAAAATTATCTTACAAGTGGAGTCATCTCTCTGTTCATAAGTGAATTAGGGGAGACTGGGGTCTAATGGGACAAATAAATTTTATTGAAAGATAATGCATTAAAAAATTATGCCTTTTGGGGATAGATATAACCACTTGTACCACAACTAGGCATGAACTGAGTTATTTCTTTTTGCTTGTTGTTTTCAAATTGCACTACTTTTATGTTTTTCAGCATCAAATTGAATAATTTTCGAGTTCATGTAAATTTATGTTTGTGACAACATTTGGCAACTCTTGGAAAACCTTATTATGTCATACAAATCTTTAA